>KE159329.1:19868-33277 GCA_000411055.1 Leavenworthia alabamica
ATTCTTTTTGTGATGGCACCTTGCTGAGATAACCTATGAGATCCAATAGCCATTGTCACAGACAACACAGTAGGCATAGCAATTGGGATTCCTCCAATCAAAAGCACAAGAAGATTGTCGATTCCATCTCTATATTTTCTATGTTGAATTGGATACATTATAACTATCTCAATCAACATTCCTATTCCGATTGAACAAATACAGAAATTACCAATGGCGGTTAGGACCTGAAACAATCAAAGGTTACATTAGAATTACTACAAATGGTTGCTTGTTCTACAAGTAAAATGTTAAAAGACAACATCACCTTTTGGAAGTGTCCAACGTTGTTAGTACTATCAACAAGGTGAGCTGCCTTGCCAAAGAAGGTATGGACTCCAGTCGCAATGACAACAGCCTCAATCTCACCTTGTTTACAAGTAGAGCCAGAGAAGACTTCATCTCCAGGGTGTTTAGTAGCTGGAAGTGATTCACCAGTAAGAGCAGATTGGTCGATCTTAAGAGGATCACCTTCAAGAAGACGAGCATCCGCAGGAACAATATCACCCAACTTAATACTAATTAAGTCACCAGGTACCAAAATGGCAGCTTCTTGCTCTCCCCAACTTCCATCTCTCAAGACCTTTGTTTTAGGAGCAAGATTAGCCATGAGAGCTGCTGCTGCATTACCAGCATTATTCTCTTCAATGAAACTAATGGTTGAGTTTATAATAAGCAAACATGTGATTCCAACAAAGTCTTGCCAATCCGGTGGCCTTCCACCACCATTTGCTAACACAATTGCCATGATTGCTGCAGCTTCCATCACCCATGAAAGAGGGTTCCACATAAACCCTAAAAACTTTAGAAATTTGTTTTCTACTTTCTCTTCAAGTTTGTTTGCTCCAAATATTTGAAGCCTATTTCTTCCTTCTTCTGATGATAAACCTTCTCGTGAACATTTTAGTTGTTGGAACACTTCATCCACTGGAATTTTTTCCTGTAGTTCATGCATTCATGCTTTAATATTAATTAACACTTTATTTAAATTATTAATACATTTTTTTAAAAATTTACACTTACAAGATCAACGTTCTCCTTTTTTATTTCTTCCCATGAGATATCAGCAGCCATGATGAATCAAGCAAGTCTCAGGACGCTCGATGTTTTTGTAAAATAATCTCTCCTTATTCTCTCCGTAGGTAACTTGAAGAACAAGAAAGAGTTTTATGATGTGGTGTGAAGACGAACAAGTGCTATATATATATACTATTACACAAGTGGCTTGTTTGTGTTTTTTATGGCAGACCTTATTTTGAGGTGTTTTGACAATGGTTGTGTTTGTTTTGAACTGTTTTCATGCCTTCTCTTTTGCTTTCCTTTGTCTTTTTCTTTTTGGTTTTTGTAACTGAACAAAATGAGGAGAAAATAGATTTAGTTTTCTCACCAAAATTAGAAAACTAGAATTCATCAAACATTATAACCACATTTTCAAACAAATTTCAGCATTATTTTTAAATTATACATTCTATCTAATTTATATAGTTAAGTATTTGAATATAATAGCAACTGAAAAAGGTAACGGAATGATTGTACTAATCTAAAATTTACAAGCGTTAATATACTAATCTAACATTAATTTATAAGTTAACTGGTAGATTAACCTACTAAAAATCTCTTAACTAATCTAACATTAATTAGTTAAACATCATGATTAAAAGTCTATTGCTTTACTATAAACATTAAAAATTAATATAAACTTTTTACTGTATTTATATTTTATTGTGTATACCTTTTAATTTAATTTAACCAATCAATGGCCCAGCTTTTCGTGTATATATTTTATTTTAATAGAATCAATCAATGCGCCCAGCTTTTCACTCAAAAGCACACTCCCCAATCTTTCGTTTCGTCTCTTCCACTGTCAGATTTTTCAAATTTTGTTTTTTACAGATCTGTTGTCTTCTCCTTCGAAACTGCGATGAAGTATAAGCAGAAACTATATGCATACTTCAATCTATTCCTCTTCTTCACTTCAATAGCGAAAGCAACTCCACCCGACCCTCAAACAAAATCTCTTCTCAACTTTAAATCTCAGCTCACCGACAACTCCAACAGCTTAAAAGATTGGTCTGAAAAAATCACATGTTGTTCTTGGTCCGGAGTCCGATGTAACCAAAACTCAACTTCTGTAATCTCCCTCGACCTCTCTTCCAAGAATCTAGCCGGAATTTTATCAGGCAAAATGTTCCTCGTCTTCACTGACCTCGTTGAACTCAACATCAGTTACAACTCTTTCTCCGGAGAGTTTCCAACAGATATCTTCAACATGACTAATCTCAAAAGCCTTGATATAAGTAGAAACAACTTCTCTGGACGTTTCCCAAACAGTGGCTTAAACCTCAAGAGTCTGATATTTCTTAATGCCTTGAGTAACAGCTTCTCTGGTCCATTACCGATCCATCTCTCACAGTTAGAGAATCTCAAGGTACTTAATCTTGCTGGAAGTTACTTCACTGGTTCGATTCCAAGTCAGTATGGTTCTTTTAAAAATCTTGAGTTTCTTCATCTTGGTGGAAATTTACTTAGTGGGTATATACCAAAAGAGCTTGGGAATTTGAAAAATTTGATTCATATGGAGATTGGATATAACTCATATACAGGAGCGATCCCTTGGCAAATTGGTAACATGAGTGAGCTCAAGTATCTAGACATTGCTGGAGCTAATCTCTCTGGTTTATTACCAAAACATTTTAGCAACTTGACAAAGCTTGAATCTTTGTTCCTCTTTAGGAACCATCTTTTTGGTGAAATCCCATGGGAGTTTGGAAAAATCACTTCTCTTGTTAACTTAGACCTTTCAGACAACTATCTTTCTGGAACTATACCAGAGAGTTTTGCAGGTTTGAAGAATCTTAAGCTCTTGAATCTTATGTCCAACGAAATGAGTGGGATTCTACCTGAAGGCATTGCTCAGCTTCCTTCTTTGGATACTCTCTTCATATGGAACAATTATTTCTCTGGTTCACTTCCAAAAAGCTTGGGGATGAACTCAGAGCTTAGATGGGTTGATGTTTCAAGTAATAGTTTCCAAGGTGAAATCCCTGAAGGTATTTGCTCAAGAGGTGTTTTATTCAAGCTTATACTTTTCTCCAATAATTTTACTGGAACATTATCTCCATCACTCTCCAATTGCTCTACACTTGTTCGTATTCGGCTTGAAGATAATTTGTTCTCAGGTGTGATACCTTTTAGCTTTAGCCAGCTTCCTCATATTTCATACATAGACCTCTCTGGAAACAAACTTACTGGTGGCATTCCTCAAGATATATCCAAAGCTACAAAACTTGAATACTTCAATATCTCCAATAACCCTGAGTTAGGAGGCAAACTTCCACTGGATATTTGGTCTACTCCGCATCTTCAGAACTTCTCTGCTTCCTCTTGCAGTATCTATGGTGATTTACCAGAGTTCAAATCCTGCAAATTCCTCATTGTTATAGAACTGAATAATAACAATATATCAGGGAGTTTAACACCATCTGTTTCCACTTGCCGCTCTCTTCGTAAGATGGATTTTTCATCCAATAACTTGAGTGGTACCATCCCATCTGACAAACTGTTTCAATCAATGGGGAAACATGCATATGAAGGCAATGCAAACCTTTGTGGACGTCCTCTGAAATCATGTACAGCTAACAGCTCTAGTAGGAAGCTTGTGTCTGTTCTTGTAGCTTGTTTAGCCTCTATTACGATAATGCTAGCTGCAACTTTGGGATGGTACTATATTCGTCAAAGAAGTCAAGGTCATTGGAAGATGGTTTCTTTCGTGGGACTTCATCATTTCACAGCAGATGATGTTTTGAGGAGCTTTGGTTCACCTGAAGCAGGAGCTAGCAAAGCAGTTCTTCCAACAGGAATAACAGTCATACTGAGAAAAATCGAATTACAAGACAAGAAGAAAGATGTTTTGTTGAAAGTTTTAATGCAGATGGGGAATGCAAGACATGCGAATCTAATCAGATTGCTCGGTCTTTGTTACAACAATCATTTTATGTATGTATTGTATGATAATAACATGCATACAGCTACTCTAGCTGAGAAGATGAGGACAAATAAGAAAGACTGGGCTACTAAGAAGAAGTTCATCAATGGAATTGCTAAGGGACTTTATTTTCTTCACCATGAATGTTACCCTTCAATTCCACATGGAGATGTGAAGTCGACTAATATATTATTCGAAGATGATAACATGGAGCCTTGCTTAGGTGAATTTGGTTTCAAATGGATCCTAAATTTGAACAAAGGCTTAGTTTCTTCATCTGCAAACACAGGTACTAATACAGTGTATAAAAATAAATGTAAGATCATTGGCACACCATAACATTATTTACTATCTAAAGCAGATCATATGAATGATGTAATAAGATCTGAGCAGCAAAAGGACATTTACAACTTCGGAGAGCTTGTTTTGGAAATCTTAACAAATGGTAAGATGAGGAATGCTGGCAGATTAATACAGAACAAAGCAAAGGATGTTCTTCTAAGCGAAGTTTACACAGAAAACGAATTGAGTTCGAGTGATTTTGAACAAGGAGATCTAAAAAGAGTAGTTGAGGTTGCACTTTTCTGTCTAAGAAGTAATCAGTCTGACTATCCTTGTATGGACGATGCACTCAGATTCCTGTCTGAAGCAGAGAATAGGTTTAAATAGGTAATAAGGACTCTGTTAAAATGCACATAGTTCCCTATATAGTGAAGGGAATCACAATGTTATCTTTCTTTTGGTTGGTGGATAAGTGTGACTTGGTTCTTTTGCTGGACGCTTATGTTAAAATGTTGTTCTTGTATTAATAAATTGTGGCTACTCTTTAACTGAGTTTCGATAGAAATACAAAGAGCTTTAGATGAGTTAACTAGGAAAAAACAAAAATTGTTTCATGCAAATGTAACACCAGTCTTCCATGTTCAGTTTGATCCCTCCAGTTTTGTCCATTTTAATTATAGACAAATATTAACCGTGTGCGTTACTACTTGTGTCCATTAACACTTCAAAGCATTAAACCTGTAAGAAAATAGGCTTACCCATGGAGTCCATGAAAATTTTATTCTATCACAAAAACCTATCCAAATCAAATTTTGTCTCCAGAGCAAGCTTCGACACAAAATTTTCTAAAGAATAGAATTGATGGTGTTAAAACTTTTTTTTATTAACGATATTATTAAAATTTTTATTTTTTATATTATGTAAATATATAGGCCTAAATTTTCTATCTTACTTATCATATGAGAAGTTTACGAATAAAAATCCATCACGGAATTAAATAAACTAAAATTGAGCTAAAATGTCGTTCTCCAATGGAAAGATCATTTGCGACTTTAGTATCTTCATCATTCACTAGCGACACTCGAGCTTATTCCTTCTCCAACAATGGTCGTCGTTCTCTTCCTTCGCTCAATCCGATAGCTCCGTTGCTGTGCCTTTCTGCAATTAGATCCTCCACTCGCGTCTTCAAGAGCACTGTCAGGTTGTTTCTTGATCCTTTACTTTTATACTCTTTACTATTCTCTCTTCTTTTAATTCGCTTTAGCTTTGATTTACTCTTGATATCTCGTTTTTGGATTATGATTTGATTATTTGATTGAGAGTTTGACTCTGTGTCAACGATTTCTGATGCTTTGTTTTTGATGAAAGTGTAAGTATTTGATTTGATTCTATTTGGACGCTGAATTAAATAATAAATTAAAAATTAAGCTACCTATTGCTGCTACTGAGAAATTTAATTTCTTATTTCTCTTCTCTGGTTTGCCCTTTTTGCTCATGTTTAGATGAGTTAGATTGAGGGTAATTGTTTCTTTATGCGTTATTTTCTTGGAGATATGTTATACAGAATTAAAAAAGGGTTATACAAGGAGTACTTACTGCTACAACCAACTTGTATGCAGAAGAAAGGGTGAAAAATCTATAGTTAGTATGGCCGTAAGTGGTGATAGCTCGGAAAATGTACGCAATATGATTTTTGAGCCAATTTTGGAGCATGGAATTTTCCGTTTCGACTGTTCTGTGGAGGATAAGAAAGCTGCATTTCCAAGTGTTTCATTTAAGAACAGCAACGACCGGGAAGTGTCAATTATAAGTCACTTTGTTCCAGCATATATTCCTGCTTGTGCTTGTCTTCAGGAGCAGCAAGTTGTCACATTTGAGGTTAGTGTTTCTACCTCGAACTGATTTAATAATGTCATTTTTTACATGATCCAGGAACACACTAATATCCACTTAATGCTTTATTTGTGATGCAGTTCTCTCCTGGCACATCGTTTTATGGGACGGGAGAAGTTAGTGGGCAGTTGGAGAGAACAGGGAAGCGGGTCAGTTATTCACTTAATATCTATCAGCAATTCGTTAGCCTTATTAATTTGGCCAAAATTTTAAAATTTCAGGTTTTTACATGGAATACTGATGCATGGGGATATGGCTCTGGAACCACTTCATTGTATCAGTCACATCCATGGATACTTGCTGTTCTTCCAAATGGAGAAACACTGGGGGTTCTTGCTGATACAACACGAAAGTGTGAGGTATGTGGTTTAGCTGATGTCATCCATCTTTTGTGGCCTACTGTTATGGTTTCCATTGCATTAACATATTATCTTGTCTAGATTGATCTAAGGAAAGAGGGAAGAATAATAATTATCGCCCAAAAATCATATCCGATAATCACATTTGGTCCATTCTCCTCACCCACCGCTGTCTTGGAGTCCTTGTCGCATGCTGTTGGTAATTTCTTAATTGTGTTTCTTTATACAACTCAAACATTTAATCCTTGACTAAGAGGGACATATTTCTCTTAGTAAATTAACCCTAGTAAAAAGATAACTATTTGTGTAATTTATGTGTTTTGAGTCGGTTGTTGCTCTTTTTTTTGTTCTCTCTTTTGTCTCTCCTTATTAAGGATTATTCTTCTTCTTCTCGCCAGGAACTATTTTCATGCCTCCAAAGTGGGCCTTAGGTTATCACCAATGCCGTTGGAGTTATATGTCTGATAGGCGAGTATCCGAGGTCAGTTGTTGTTGTTTATACTCTGGCTCTGTTTGGTGAAGCTGATGAAAGGAATGAAAGTGTTTAAAATTTTGGGCCTCCCTAATCCCTATCATTCTTTTCATCGGTGTGCTGATGATTGCAGATTGCACAAACATTTCGTGACAAGAAAATTCCTTCTGACGTGATATGGATGGATATTGACTACATGGATGGTTTTCGCTGTTTCACATTTGACAAGGCATGTTCTTTTTGTTTTGAGATCATCCCAAGTATATTCTTTTAGCAATGCTTACCATGGTTTACATAGACTAGATTACTACGTTTTAGGTACTGAAATTACAAGGAATTTATCGAATACTAATTATAGTATATTCAGGAACGTTTTCCGGATCCAAGTGCTTTAGCAAAAGATCTCCACGATAATGGTTTCAAGGCGATCTGGATGCTAGACCCTGGAATAAAGCAGGAGGAAGGTTATTATGTCTACGATAGTGGAAATAAAAATGATGTTTGGATTAGCCGAGCAGATGGGAAGCCCTATATTGGTATTTGACTTTCGTCTAACAATTTTATGCTATATTTTCATGTTAATTTTATGTTGCTTCTTAAATTGCTGAAATTTCTTGTTTGGTTTCTTTAGGTGAAGTATGGCCTGGGCCTTGCGCTTTTCCTGACTATACAAATTCCAAAGCTCGCTCTTGGTGGGCTAATTTGGTTAAAGAATTTGTTTCCAATGGTGTTGATGGTATATGGAATGATATGAATGAGCCTGCAGTTTTCAAAGTAAACTTTTTCTACTTTGTTCATCCTTTGATTGTTTCTATGCAGAATCTTTATCCAGTTTTGATGTCCTCTTATTTGTCAATGTCCAGGTCGTGACAAAGACAATGCCTGAGAACAATATTCACAGGGGAGATGATGAGTTTGGAGGTGTTCTAAACCACTCACACTACCACAATGTAATTTTCTTGTTCTACTCATGTATCAACTTTTATCTATTCATGTCTCTCATGTTACGTTCGTCTGGAAATATGTTGTGGGTCCTTTTTCTTACATATATGACTATTAATTGTTTTTGTATCGTTCTCTGTTAGTGCTCTTATATCCTTCTCTCAAAGCTTCATAAAAGTTTCTTGTGTATCTATATGCCTAGGGTCTCTAGGTGAATTAAAATTTGTGGATATAAATGTGACATTTGAAGTGTATCTAGAGTGAAAAATAGTTCCCTCAAGAATATACAATTTGTTCTTGCGTAGCTGCATTTGTGTATGTTGTAGGTACAATGTTAGACACTTCAAGATAACTTTGTCAAGATTTTCCCGTTGTCTAGGTCTATGGGTTGTTGATGGCTAGATCAACTTATGAAGGGATGCAGCTAGCTGATAAGAATAAGCGACCTTTTGTGTTGACAAGGGCTGGATTCATTGGTAGCCAGAGATATGCTGCAACCTGGACAGGAGATAACCTCTCAAACTGGGAACATCTACATATGTCCATATCCATGGTGCTTCAGCTGGTAAGTATTCTAGGAGTTTGCCGCATCCTTATAGAAAAAAAGAAAATCATTGAATGTATTGTCGATTCTGTGCTCCTAGTTTATCTTCTCAAGCTTTTAGGACGTAAGAATTATATTCATGGGCTTTTATTTTGGCTTACTCTTTTACACAAGAATGGTCTTCTATTCTTTTAAACTCTGTTGTTGCTTATAACCTATAATTTTTTAATATTAGTAGAGCTGACAGAAGAAAATGAGCTTGGATTTCTCGATTGGCAAATAAATTTGTGGAGTAATATTATCTTTCTTGCTCATACCAGAAATTAGCCTTCTGAAATATTAAATTGCATTCAGGGGCTTAGTGGTCAGCCATTATCAGGGCCAGATATTGGTGGCTTTGCTGGCAATGCAACTCCGCGGCTGTTTGGACGTTGGATGGGAATTGGAGCTATGTTTCCATTCTGTCGTGGCCATTCTGAGGCTGGCACTGATGACCATGAACCATGGTCCTTTGGAGAAGAGGTAGTTTTTAACTTGCAAATCTTGTAAGAGCTATTTCAGCATTATAACTTAGTTTTTTATTACTAGAAATAGAAATGATAGACACCTGATATAATTCATAACATATGCATGCAAAGATACTACCTCTTTTATGAGGTTCCTGCAACTGCTTATAAATTTATAATCACACAAATAAGCAACCATTCTGTTTTAAGGATTTTTTTGTCACCTATGAGCTGTCATGTTTTAATTAGTGCGAGGAAGTCTGTCGTGCCGCATTGAAGAGGCGTTACCAACTCCTACCACATTTTTACACGCTTTTTTACATTGCCCATACAACTGGGTCTCCAGTTGCAGCTCCAGTCTTTCTTGCTGGTAGGCTTGTGTAAAACAGTGTACTCCATCTCTTGAACTTTTGCAATCATCTCTTAAAAATTGATAAATGCAGATCCTAAAGATTCCCGGCTAAGGACTGTTGAAAACGGCTTTCTTTTGGGTCCACTTCTTATATATGCAAGGTTTTTTTCTTCCTACTCAGAAATGGAACGATGAATCTTGCATTTTGCCTGAAGATTTTCTAAGTTTTTGCTTTCCTTTCCTCATAGCTTGCAGATTTCGTGACTTCTCTCTGTTATCTGATTTGTGTTCTGATTTCGTCCACTTGATGAAGTATTTCGGATATTAGATTGAATTTGTGGAGCACTGATAAGATATAAGACTTTTAGAATGCTGAAGTAACTAGAACCATTTGTTGGGCATCGTGATTGACACTATGAGTGGTCATGGAAGCGTTCTAGTGTTTTAATTTCAAAATGTTTCTTTGACAATCAAAACTGAATAACAGCATTGTCATCATTAATTTTTACATTCTATTCTCTCTAGAAAGTCATTTATTCTAAATGCTCAGACTCAATGTTTTTAATTCATTATTGTGAGTGGATTTGTAGTTTAACCTGCCAAAATATATACCCACCAAGTTTTTTGTTTTGTTTTTCACTTTCATTGTTTAGCACTTTGTCTAATCAAGGATCACACGAGCTGCAGCACATATTTCCCAGAGGAACTTGGTTGAGGTTTGATTTTGAAGATTCACATCCGGTATCATTGCTACTTGCCAGCAATTGTGATTCTTTTTGAAATAACTTAAATTTTCCTTATGTTTTTCACATGTTGATTATTTGTTCATGTGTTAGGATTTACCAACATTATATTTACAAGGCGGATCCATCATATCATTGGCTCCTCCACATCTTCATGTTGGAGAGTTTAGTATGTCAGATGATTTGACCCTACTTGTGTCATTAGATGAAAATGGTAAGTTTAGCTTTTAAAGACAGAGGAGATTTTCTTTTGGCTTGGGCTGGGAAAATATTATGCCGTCCAATTCTGCAACATTTTTATCAGATAATTAGTTATTCTACAGGAAACTGGTATCAGGGTTCTGAAATTCGTGAAAAAAGAATAAATTATAATGCGACACTTGTTCTTTTCATTATCATGTTGTGAATCTCGTAATAATCAGAATAATATATTGTCTATCTCTGTCAGGGAAAGCTAAAGGACTCTTGTTCGAGGATGACGGAGAAGGATATGGCTACACTGAAGGCAGATATCTAATGACACACTACATCGCTGAGCGTCATTATTCTACTGTTACTGTTAAGGTGTCCAAAACTGAAGGAGACTGGCAGAGACCAAAGCGTCGTGTTAAGGTCCAATTATTACTAGGATGTGGTGCAATGGTACTGCTCTTTCTCTTGTTAATATAGTGTAACTATAAGCTCAAAACATTTGAATCGAGATAATGTTGAACAGCTTGATGCTTGGGGAATGGATGGAGAAGTTATCCAGATTAAATTGCCTTCAGAAAGTGAAGTTTCAAAGTTAATATCGACGAGCAATGAGCGATTTCAACTTAATATGGGTAAAACTTCTATATATATCTGTAGCTACTTGTGTAATTATTGAGATATCTTGCTTCAGGTTATTAGTCCACTGCAGACTTCAAGTTTTTGTTACAAACTTTGGTTAAACTTTTGCATAGTAAAGCTGCTAGCTTTTAACATTTAACTGATGAACTATCCATCTGTTATCTGTATGCATTTTTGAATTTGCAAACATATTCATTAGGATTGTATTTTGAACACCTGAATTCTGATTTTAATATGTTTACTTACTTGCGTACTTGTCTTCCATGTCTATTATTGAAATGTAGAAAATAGAAAACTAATACCTGAGAAGGAAGTGCTACCTGGACAAAAGGGAATGGAACTTTCAAAGGAGCCAGTTGAGGTGAACAGTGGCGATTGGAAACTCAATATAGTTCCTTGGATTGGTGGAAGGATATTATCTATGACACATCTTCCATCAGGTAAAAAACAGTTAAGCTGTTTTTTCCATCTTATCTTAAGCTTGAAAAAGTTACAGATACTTATGACTTGGATACTCACAACATTTTTTGTGGTGAAGGCTCAGGATATAGTACACAAGTTCTGTTCCTTTTATTTAAACAATCTCAGAATCAGCTCATGGTCAACTGTTGATCGGGTTGTGTGCATATTGAATTTTAGAATGTGAAGAGATTACAATTCTGGTTGATTACAATTTGCAGGAGTTCAGTGGCTTCATAGCAGAATAGATATCAACGGTTATGAAGAGTACAGTGGTACTGAGTACCGATCAGCTGGATGTACTGAGGAATATAATGTCATTGAGTTAGTTTACTTTGATGCTCTCTTTCTCACACGTGCACTGTGTGCTCTGTATGTTATACTACTTTTGCTTCTGAGTTAATTGTTCCAGCTTGTGTAGGAGGGATTTGGAACATGCAGGAGAGGAAGAGTGTCTTATCCTAGAAGGTGATATAGGCGGTGGGCTGGTTCTTCAGCGTAAAATAAGCATATCTAATGACAATCCCAAAGTTTTTCGCATTGCCTCTAGCATTGAAGCTCGTAGTGTTGGTGCTGGTTCTGGTGGATTTTCAAGGTTTGTCTACTTCAAACTTTTCCTTTTACCACCATTTGTATGCTTTTGCAAGATTTTAAGGAACAGAGAATTTTTCACATTAAAGTACCCAAGAAAATTTGCAAAATTTGGCTCTCAAATCTCTCTTTCAAGGTTGCATTACAGAGCAGAGAAGCGGAAGACCAATCTATAGTAATATTGTGTGTTTCAAGTAGAATTTGGAAGATAATGTGTTTCTTGCAAGTCGGTTTTTGTTTCTTTTGTCTGGAAGATGATGGTATTTTTGGTGTTGGTTACTAAACGCTGCAGGCTGGTATGCTTAAGAGTCCATCCAACTTTCACTCTTTTGCATCCAACCGAATCTTTTATCTTATTCACGTCGATTGATGGTTCAAAGCATGAAGTTTGGCCAGATTCTGGAGAGCAATTATATAAAGGGAACAACCTCCCAGACGGTAAGTAACTTTAAGCCCTTCACATTTTCTCATGTTTTAATCAAATGCCGTAATAGAAAGAAGATTGTGATACGTGAGATTAACTGTAGAGAAGAACTAAATAACCCAGCACCAGAGGCTTCCTTACTGATAAAGTTTAGTCATGATATCAACCTATGGGATGAAGAAAATATCTTTAGTGTGGAGAATCTTCTTATGTTTTTGTAGGTGAATGGATGCTGGTGGACAAGAGCCTCAATCTACGGTTAGTAAATAGGTTCGATGTTAGTCAGGTCTTCAAATGTATTGTCCACTGGGACTGTGGAACTGTTAACATGGAGCTGTGGTCTGAAGACCGACCGGTTTCCAAGGAATCTCCTCTAAAAATAGAACATGAATATGAAGTCACAAGTTTTTAATAGAGGTGTTATATTTGGTTACTTGAGTTGTCCAATGTAAGGTGCATAAATAAGTGAATTAACGAATAGTTGTTGTTTAGTTTTATACTATCTATCATATAACATATATATGCGACATTGGGCTATTTTAGAGGATATTTTGCGACAAAAATAATCGAATATAATAATAAAAAAACGAATATTTGAATGTACGATTTAAAAAGAAAATAGTCGAATATTTGAATGTACGATTTAAAAAATTGTCTCTTCCTTATCGATCGGATTCAAAAAAAAGCGCAATCTTATCAGTAAGGCCTCATTCGACACGCAAGACAATATCTGACAAAACTCATCCCATTTTACTTGCCGCTTCCGTCAACCGTCGTCGCCTTTGTCAATCTGCAGAAATAGGACAAATTTTATAATATTGATGTTATATAGTGCTTTGTATATATGTGATTGTACAGTCCGGTTATTATGATTGTAAATAGCTTGATTTAGGTTGGTTTACTTATTTACCACCTGTATATAAACCTAATTACCTAAGTCGTATCATTTTCACAATCAATGAGAATGAGTTTTTTTTTTTTTTTTTT
>KE159329.1:47497-69158 GCA_000411055.1 Leavenworthia alabamica
AGGGACGTGTATTCAGTACAGGAGATTGTGAAACAGCTTCGCAAGAGCAACCTTAACCTCACCCATCAACTCAAGGATCTTGAGGATCATATCTGCCTTTGGTTCACCAACGTTAACGATGCTAGATCTTTGCTCCTTCAAGAGATCCATCTTCCAATAATGTAAACATTTGTTTCAGTTTTTCAAGTGCTTGTTAGTTGGTCACTGCCTAACTTTTATGCTCGGCAGCCATGTGAATCTGTAGAGGGAACAAATAACTGCCATCCTTAGTCAAAAATCAATCAAGATTACAAGGTCAGTGCGTATCGTGTGCTTGTCAACCTGATATGCTGGATTGCTGGAGTGTTTGAGTCCAATTACACATGCTTTTGTTTCAATCTGCTGGAGACATGCCTATTGTCTTAATTAGACAGGTACTGTGTGTTAGTCGTCAGACCATGAGGTAGGTTGCAGTTGATCGAGAGTCAATACAGTCATGTATTTGTTATTAGTTATTAGTTATTTTGACTTCAATATCTCAGTGTTTTTTGGTTCTTACAGTAGCCTGCGCTCATGGGAGAGGACAGCAGGGCAAAACTGATATCTTTAGACTATAGCTGAGAATAGAGCATTTTGCGGTCTTCCTTATAAAATGGGTCATAGACTTGCGTGTCTTAAGAAGTTGTTCAATATTGGATGTTGCATTGTTTCACATCATCACACCAGACAGTAACTTCGAATTATAGTGAAATGAGAAGAGAACAAAAGTCGACAAGAAGAGAAGGCAAATTCAAGAAGGGGTGACGCCCTGTTTGGCCTTAAGGACAAGTTCCTCCGTGGTGGTCCCTATGATCTCATTGGCACGCTTAAGCCCCATGCAGTAGTATCTTCCAATGGTGTCCCGGGCAACGATCCCCAATTTCTCAAGCTTCTGGACTGCATCGTCCACATCAAAGTTACACCTCTCACCAAACTCTTCCTTTATCAGTTCCTCACACCTCAAATCCAGATCCTATTTCTCACACATTCCAACCAACTCAAGTCAGCAGTCACTGATGATAATAGACAATAAAAAGAGTGAATCTAGTGTCATGTACCTCCAAGGTAGCTTTTCCCTGCTCCATTAGTATGTAAAAGCAAATCATCACCTCTTTCACCTGCGCATGCAACCTAAATGAGTTTTTTGTTTCTCCAAAGTTACTCCACCCATTTGTATATGTATACACTAGATTCATGCATGAACTTACTTCTTGCTGAATTACGTCATCACACAAGTGTAGTAGTGTTCCCCTCCCACTATCTAGTTGTTTATCATACATTGACTGCGTTATCAAGTTCTGATATGATGCCATGTTCTGCTGGAACCTGAAGGAATACAGGTTGCGATAAGTAACTATTCGCTTGCCAAAAAAGAGCGAAGGCAAGGGGAACAAGAAAAAAAGCACTTAACGTGAAGTATGTTTTCGCACAATAACCAACCACTGTAGAGATAATGGCAATAATGACCCATGGATCGGCTTTAGGCATCTCAACCGAAGTAACCACAGCAACCTGTCGATAAAGAAGCCATATGAACCAAGGACCTGTAAAACATGAACTGCAACAACAACAAAAAGAAAGAAAAAAAATTGCCAAGGAGACCAACCAGACCAACTACTGCAGATATCAAAAATTTGACCCAATCCATTGGAGTCAGTCCAGGGTTTCGTTTCTCAGGCTGCACAATAGGTTAATGTTATTGCAGCTAGTTGCTTTTTTTTTTGCTTACAAAATCCAACTCGCAAAGAGAAAGAAAGCATGAGCAGAAATTTACAAGCACAATCTCCATGTCGGCCATAGGAATGTTTTTGAAATGCTTGACATAAATTCCTCGTTCTAGATTTGTTTTAGAGCTAGCTCGCCTGCATCATCATCAACCACATGCTTGAAGCACAAGTTGACAAAAGAACATATAGCTGAAACGAGATATACATAAACCCAACCTATAAACAACAATCATTCTATCGAACGTAGGCTCCTGTATTGTGAGCTTGCTCATGAAATTCTTAAAGCTGAATTCATCAAGAGAAAAGCCATTATTATATAGACAGAGTTTCCCAGAATAGCAATGGGTTGAAAGCAAACCACAACAGGCGAGGGATACTAAGGACAACCTCAATTGTGTATTCTCAAGGCGAATTCGCTCCACATACATGTCATCATTATCTGTCTCAGGGTTTGCCTCATCATCTTTTTTGGTATCTTTCTTGTGAAGTCTGCTTGAACTATTGCTGCGTAATTTCTCTAACCTGTGATCCAATGCAACGGTAAGCATTGACGAAAAGAAAGACGTTAATACCTCGAAAATGTAATCAAACGCACAATTTGTTTACAAGTATTGAACTTTAAGACAGACTAGACTGAAAAACGTGTGCTAACCTGGTGATTCTCAGGAGAAAGGACCAAAAACGTGAAATGAGCACATCTAATTTCTCCATGAAAAAGAAATCTGTAGTTCTATCCATTCCAATACCACGTCGGAAGATGACATACTAAAAAAAAGGAGTAAATGCAATCAGTCTCGAGGACACGGAAGGAATCTATAATCATGACAAGTTATCAAAAATCAACATATAAAAACTCTACCTTATCAGAGAAGTCAGGAAGATTTTCATGTGGATGCTCCTCAAAATACCTCTTGAGCAGCTTCTTGTCAAGCTTCAACCACCAAAGCAAGAAAACGGTTTTAGGAAAATCCCGGAAAAGCACAAGACTGGGCATCATAGGACGTTAGTGATAAAAGTGCTCTTAGTTTAAACCTTTGACTCGTCAACTTTGATGGGAAGATTCAGAAGGTACTGCCCAGAGTGTGCAACATCGATCTCTTCATCTGTTGTTATCTTAAAATTACTCTTTTCCATAACCTTAAATGGTTAAGAGAAAAGCAAACTCAAGAACACTGACATACATAACATAGGGAGGAGATAATCTAATCAAGAGATTACCTGAAACAAGTAAGCGAGGAAATTTTGCTCTAGGATATCAATTTCTTGAGAAGTTAGGTTCTGCTGCTGGATTTTCTGAGCACCGTGTACAGGATCAAACAGAGAGTAGAGTTGCTGCAGATGCAAAAGCCATATGATAAACTGACAAGGAGGTAAAAGCAAACAAACTTGTAAGAGAGATGGAAAAAGGTTAAAAACCATCAGATCTTCAAACTGAAGAAGATACCAAGCTCGAACGGTGTACTCAATTCTCTTGCACAGCTTGAGGAACTCTTGTCTATCATTGCTATGTTCTGCAATACACGATGAAATTTACCAAATTTAGAGGCGTTTCCATCGGTTCCTAAATTCAAAATTCAAATTCGAGGACGACCTAGCAAATAGGGAAAGGAACAAACAAAAAAAATGGAAGAAATTGGAGAAACTGACCAATGAGATTAGCCAAGGTCATGATGAGCTTAGGTTTGAGGATAGGAATGACCGATTCGGGCTCCAGACGAATCACCTCCTTGTTCCGTTGAGCCATTCCAAAGGATTGATTTTGGGTAGAGAAACTATCAGAAGCAAAAGAGGAAGAAGAAGAAGAAGCGTAACAGTTCTGAGATTGAACAAGACAACATAACCGAAGCGTTAGTTGTTATATTATACAGTATTATGACAACATTTACATTAATATATTATTATAAATAATTTTTTTTATTTTATACAATATTTATATCAGATATTATTTTAATTTAAATACAGTATTTTTATCTTATTAAATTTTAGTTCCATATAATCTTGTTATTTTAATAGTTAAGTAATTAATATAATTTTATTTTTATTTTATGTAATTTTATATAAAAAATATACTGTGTATGTATATATTTTTTTTTTTTGGTCTAGTGCTTTTAAGCTTTTAATGTCTCTATTGTGTTGGGTTCGAATCCTATACATGTGTGATGAATTTCAGAAGTGACAACTATTGTGTCACATGATTCCCACTACCGTATATATTTTTAACCGAAATTAAGTTTGGTTTGATTTAAGGTATGAAATATTTATCTAGAGAGATATAGTTTTGACGGTAAAATAGATGGATGGGAACCAAAATTTTGAATAGGCTCATTCATTACTAAATAAAATATAAAAACATTATATTTTGCTATAAGAAACAATAATTTGCATAAACTTCAAATACTGAATAATGAATGATAGAGATACTAAAAAAAAAGTGCAGAAAAACCAAATTATTTTCTTTTAATAGATAATAGAGACGCTTTCCTTGCCGACACCCAAAACAATTCGATTAAGAGATTTGTAACTTAAAAAAACTAAGGTAGGTCCTGACTTCATCCAATCTCCACCATATTCCATATCTCTCAAACACTGCTCCTTAAAAACTATGCCCTACTAAACCAAACATTACTCATGTCTCAAATATGTGTCTTCCTATGTCTATAGGTTATAGATTAGGCCCATGGGCTTTAAAAGCTGAATAAATGGAATTAAAACCCAATGGGTCTTGATATATAAGCAATTATTGTCAATGTTCAGGAAATAGAATAACGTATCATGGAGCAATGTATTTCTTTGAACTTATGGTTACTATTTTGTAAGCTACATACAGATTAAATGAAATTTAGGTATGAATCAATTCTGAAAGTGTAGATCTCCAAACGCTATAATCTAATTGCACATGGTTTTGATTCGATATATAAAAAAAATTATCATAAAGTTAGAAAATGGTCACCCCAACAAAGAAAGTGGGTCTTAACTCGGACTAAAACTTGTACCATATCTCAAAATAATATATAATCTTCTTAGGACGAAGTGAATTTGTACCATTTAGATTTGCTTAGCTTGGACTTGGCACTTTGTGAATCTTGATGAGTTTAGGAAGAAGAGGTTCCAAGCACAAGAAGATGATGTCCTTTCTAATTTTATTATAATTGGACAAACCTTCCCGGCTCCCACAGTAACATTTAAAAATCTAATTTACTGTTTAAATATAACTATTTATTAATTAGTTGGCAAGTTGAGTGTGTTTGCTTTCTAATTCAAATTTCCATTGTCAAAAAGAGAGAGGATGATTTACAAGTATTATAAAAAGTTGGTTTGATAAATTTTCATTACAAAAGAAGTTGCAAGTCATTTGTTGTGGTGTCGGAGCTTTGGCAATCAACATGGCTGGTTCAGCAAGTAAGCAGTACATGGCAAGTCTCGTAATGAACTTGCTCTTCATCTCCTCATCATCTTCACACAGCTGCGACCCTGGAGAAGAAGCTTCTTCTTTCAGTTACGTTTGCCACTCAGACATCCAAAAATGCCACACTTTCGCCATTCTCAGAGCTAATTCCCTCTTCAACCTGAGTTACCCCTCCATAGACGCAGACACCGACGAGTTTGTTCAGGAAGGTAAAGGTCAGTTACTGTTGATCCCAATTGACTGCAGATGTAATGGAAGCATCTACGAGGCACACCTCATCAAAACTTGCGTTGAAGGCGACACCTTTCGCTCTGTCTCAGACTCTCTGCAAGGCTTGACAACGTGCCTGTGAGCCAACACTTTTGTATTTAAAAGTTAATTTGTTAAGTTCTGACTCCTGCAGATTCTGTTTCACTGCAGATCTATAAGAGAGAAGAACCCGTATATTTCCGAGGACACACTCAGTGGGAACGTTAAGTTGCGTTTGGCGATAAGGTGTTCTTGTCCAGAAAAAGGCATTTCAAACGCCAGTTTTCTCGTCACGTATCCCGTGAGCGTCCGCGACAGCGTTTCCAGCCTGGCGGTTAAGTTCAACACAACAGAGGAGGCTATTGTCTCTGCAAACAACAGATCTGGTGTAGTTCCTCTCAGACCTGCTCTGATTCCTCTTGATCATAAACCGGTTCTTAATCATTTGACCAAACTGGTGAAACCCGGTTCAAGGAACGTAACCACCGAGAATCCACAGAAAAAAAAAGCTTCAAAGAAGAAACGGTCAAAGATGAAGCTCATCATCGCTGTGAGCAGCGCCATTGCTGGAGTTTGCGGTCTTATCGCTCTCATGGTTTTTGGTTACTTACACTGGAAGAAAGAGATGCAAATGCAAAGTTGGATTAGCAATAAAGACCCCGAGACTCGGCAGCTGAATCTGAGCATCCGAACAACGAGTGACAAGAAAATCTCGTTTGAAGGGTCACATGACGGTTCCATTTTGGATTCTCACAACACTGTTGGCACCACAACACCGCGAAAACCCGTTCTTGAGATTTACGCGTTTGAAGAGTTAGAGAAAGCCACTGATAATTTCAGTTCAAGCAATCATATCAAAGGTTCAGTTTATTTTGGTTCCCTTAAAGGCAAAGACTTGGCAATAAAGCAAGTGAGTCCAGATGCAATGAAAAGATTCGACTTGGGGCTTCTCAACGATCAAGCACACTACTATAACCACAATCTGATTAGGGTTCTTGGGACATGTTTCAGAGAAATCAATCAGGTTTCTTATCTGGTTTTCGAGTATGCAAAGAATGGGTCACTGTGGGATTGGGTTCAGAACAAATTGGCAATCAAGAATCAATTCATCGAATCATGTTACTGTTTCCTGGCATGGAAACAGAGGATTAAGATCTGTCATGATGTCGCCATCGCATTAAAGTACATGCATCGGATCAACTACGTCCACGGCAACATTAAGAGCAAAAACATCTTCTTGAACGGAGATCTCAGAGGTAAAGTCGGAGACTTTGGGATGTCAAAGTGCGTAACGGATGAATTAGCAACAGAGGATAACCTTCTAGAAGGTTCTCTATCTCCAGCTACTGATATATTCGCTTACGGGATTATCGTAATGGAGGTTTTGACTGGACAAACGCCAGAGATGTTGCTAGGATTACAAGAACAAGAGACAATATCCCTTGGGACGCAAGAAACTTGTACTTCAGAATGGAAGAGACTAAGAACGGTTATAGGAAACATGGAAATGCTGAGGGAAGTGATGGACAAGACATTGGGAGAGAGCTATTCTATTGATTCTGCATTTGAAATCGCAAGTATTGCAAGAGATTGTACTGCAGAAAACCCCGAATCAAGGCCGAGCGCTGCTGAGATTGCAGAGAGGGTTTCAAGATTGGTGGATGACAATGAAGAAGACGAAGATGAAGCAGTAAGAGAGAGAGAGAGCACCTTAATTTCGGAGAGTTCATACAAGCCTTTGGTAATACAGAGTAGTAGTAGTATAGATGAATGATACTTGTCTTTAGTTCATTTTTATGAAAGGTTTATTGTCTTTGATAGATTTGATGAAGGTTTCTTAAGCTTTAACATGGGCTATGAATCTGTTCCAAAGACATAATTATTGGCCATTTTCAAGTCCGATTAAGCAAACTTATCATGTATTATTCTGTTAGTATGATTGAAGATGAGTATTGTGGTTTAACCTTAAAACCAAAAAAAAAAGATGAGTATTGTGGTTACATAAATGTGGAATACATATATAATGAAAGTGGAGAAGGGACATTTGATAAACGTTGAAATATTAAGACAATATTGTATATCATTAATTGTGGACCATACTTTTACACATGCGAAAGGACATGTTAGTTTCTCTTTATGGCTCTTCAATGATTTTTTTAATGATTTCTTTACAATTCGATAGTGAAGAATCCATTGACTTTGACTAGTCTTCAATTTCATGTGAATCAATTATTATTTTTACTTTTCTTTCCTAGTTGTGTTGTTTTATGGGTTAGTATGGGCTTGGGCCAGGAAACATATGGAGTTATTAAACGTGTTCTTATGTTGTCCATTCAAAATCCCAAGTGGGTGAAGGAATGAGAAACAAATAGAAAGACGACACGTGGAGGGTAAATAAAAGAGAGGAGCTGTCACATAAACCTCGCTCTCGTCTCCTCCATTCAAACTTACAGCTCCGTCTCCGATTCCGCCGCCACGCCTTACTCATGGCATGGCTGAGCCGCGCTAGAGGATTTTCGCCTTTAGCAAGACTCGTAACGACGTCTAGATCTTTTGGTTCAGCGGCAGCGTTGGAGATTGACTACGACTCCGATGACGAGTACTTATACGGGCTCGGTTTGGAAAGGGGAGTCCAGTGGGTGCTGATGGGCGCGCCTGGAGCATGGAGGCACGTCTTCGCCGAGAGGCTCTCCAAACTTGTTGAAGTTCCTCACATTTCCATGGCATCGCTTGTCCGTCAAGAACTAAACCCTAGATCTTCTCTTTACAAGGAGGTTTTGTGTGTTTTCCCTCTATAATTGAATAGATTCCGTTTATGTCTGTTCAA
The DNA here is from genome assembly GCA_000411055.1 of Leavenworthia alabamica. NCBI lineage: Eukaryota > Viridiplantae > Streptophyta > Magnoliopsida > Brassicales > Brassicaceae > Leavenworthia > Leavenworthia alabamica. Next base: position 55,725 of record KE159329.1, read on the forward strand.
GAATTTTGTTAAGAGTTAATTTTGTGCAGTATGATCGATTACTTTAAATGTTGCATTGATTTCAAGTGCTTTAAATGAATTACTAGTCATGATTATAACTTTTTCTGTTAAGGCAATGTCTTGCTCATCAAATCAAATGTCATAGTAACATTATAGCTAGAAATGGGAATAGAAACTTGTAAAGAGAACATAACACTGTTTCGTTTTAAGTTTTGCTTTGTATGTTTTTTGTTCTTCGTTTGTGAACTTAATAATCTAAGTATAAGTTATAACTCTGGTTTACAGATTGCAAGTGCTGTAAATGAAGGAAAGCTTGTTCCAAAGAGTGTCGTCTTTGAATTGCTATCAAGGAGGCTCCAAGAAGGATATGAAAGAGGGGAAACAGGTTTCATTCTTGATGGTATTCCTCGCACTCGTATTCAAGCGGTTAGTTTCTTGTAAATCTCAAAAGAGTATTGTGTTTTAGCTCTTTTTCACGTTTTTTTTTAAATGTTTTGTAGGAAACTCTTGATCACATCACTCGGATTGACCTCGTTGTGAATCTGAAATGCTCTGGGGAGCATCATCTGGTAGACCGAAACTCTCTAAGTGAAACAGCTCTGCCTCGACAAGAGTTCCTCAGCTCTATGTTACACTCAGCTGTTGCAACCAAAGCCCGGAGGGAAAGCCTTGGTTTCTACGCAGAGGAGGTACTTTTCTAGTTTTCTGGTTTATGATCAATGGCTTTGTTATATATAGATACAAGGTCAATTGAAAATCTTGTGGTGATACTTGCATCAGGTGAAGCCCCTCGAAGAATACTATAGAAAGCAGAGAAAACTTCTAGACTTTCATGTTGATGGTGCCACATCAGCAGAAACATGGCAGGGCTTGTTGGCAGCTTTGCATCTGAAACAGGTCAATTTGGCGACTACACATAAGCTGACCTGCTAAGTGTAGAGTTAAATCGGCTGAGATTTGCTTTATAAATTTTGATCTTTCTCTTTCATTTTTATGGGTCTTACTGCACCGCGTTTTTTTGTTTATCTATTTTTTTTAAAATCTGTAATTCAAAGTTTTGTGAGAGATCCCAAATGATAAGGATAATACAGAGCAAGATTGTTTCATGTATGAAAATAGTTCATATTTCAATCAAGACTACATATTTGCTCATGTTTAAAGTGTATATAGTAAGTCCAACTCAGCCATGTCTCTGGTACTGTTACTAACGTTGAACAAAGTTTGTCCCACATTTTATACAAAGATTTTTGACACTCAAGACATTTACAACAGTCACAGGTGAAAAGAAGTGAAAGACAAACATTGATCATTCGCCATTCATCCAACACTCCCTGAGAAGTTGATATCTGACTGTCTCATCTGCACCACCATTGTTGACCTTAGAACCCGCCTGTTGAAGAACAACAGCCAACGGTGAACTCAGCTCATCAAGCTCGTCTTCGCTTGTGTACGCTTTTTTTGTAACCGAAGACCTGATTCTGCATAACTGCGGTGCTTGAGGCTTTCCAAATTCCCCAGTGATGGTGGAGATTGAAGTCCCAGAAGGTGGCGAGTACACTGGAGGAGGTGCAGTGCATGGATAGCTTGTGATCATAGCATTCTCAGCTTCCTCCTACAAAGGTGCATCAAGTCTCTGTTAGCAAAATTAGCTTCTTAACCTTAGATTCATCGTTTTTAAAAAAAAATTGTTTCACCTCGGATTGAAGAGCTTCAAGTACAGCATCAGGAACTGGGTCAGGGCAAAACTCATCCGGGACAAAATTATTCAACACTCTCTTGATCAAAGGTGCACTAAACATCGGGCAAACCTTCACAATGAAAGAGACATATTTGATCAAGTAAAATAAAAATGTTTACAGGATAATAGTGTTTTGAGTTGCATTTGCACCTCTTTTCTCACAGAACTGTTGAGGAGCATATCTTTTGGAAGCATCATTAGATCGCTTAACGCTTTGAGGAGATTGAATGTCTTAAAGGATCTATCAACATAGGTGTTGTCATCATCGATGTCGAATAGGTCAGTGAGCCACCTAGACCAGTTTCCTATCTGTTTATTTAAAATTAGAAATGCATGAGCTTTACAGAGACAACACTAGAATAAGAATTGCCAAGAAAATACACTGACAAAGTTTATCAGCAGGGCACCAGAACCGAAACTTGATGTTGAAGAAGGAATCGGCAAGACCCTCGAGTCTGTAATGGGATCAGAAACAGGGTCTGTTGGGAAATTGTCTTCAGAATCACGAAGGATAGCATTGAACATAGCAACATCTAGCCGAGCCACACACTGTTCCATTATCTACGGTAGAAAAAGGTGTATATTTGTTTGTGAATCAATTAATCAAGAGTAAGGTTCAGAAGGAGAAATCTTTACCAGACGCGCAGGCATGGGCAAACAACCACATTCATGCCCACTAGCTCGCACAGGGCATAAACGTTCGTGTGCATCCCTGAAAGCCTTTTTCCAAAGCTCCAATGCAAACTCACCTTGTTCTTGGTTCATGGAACTTGGCGTTCTACCAAAGTTTTTCATTGATGCAGAGTCATTGGCTCTATAAAACTCTCTAGTTGATGCTGCCGGAGACTGCATACACGGTGTTAATGTCTGCAACCAAAAGAAAAGAACATGTGTATTATAATCGGTTAAGAGGATGAAGATGAAGCAGAGAAAACAAAGCAGCATTACCTGCCACCATATGGATTCTACAACGCGTGAGAAGATCCAAGCTTCGACCTTCTCAAGTGCTGTTATGAGAGTTACAGGGTCATCCCAGGCACCAAAACTCTCAATTTCCTTTTTGCTCAAAGAAGAATCATTCCACCTCAAGGACGATCGTTTCACAGTTTCTCTTTCAACCTTCCGTCTCATTGGTCCAGGACCAGCAGAAACATGCAGTTCTTCTTCTCCCTTAGAATGATCACTTATGATCGCCCTCAGAATGATAGTGTTTGACAACCAAAATGTCAATCTGCAATCCACAGACAACATAATTGTTTTTTTCAAAACTCTGAGAAAGTTTACTCAGAACATTAATTATGTAAAGTAGAATATCACCATACCTGGGAACATCGTTTCCACACGCTTTGGCTACAAGAACTAACCCAGAGACAGCACTTTTAGCTGCATTGGCTCTTCTTGAGAGATTAATTTCTCTACAAGCATGAAGATACAACCTCAAAAGACGTCTTGCAGGCGCATGGACTTTATTTGATGAACTTCCATGCTCTGCCACCACGGAGTAGAGAGCTGCTTCAATGGCTGCAGCCTCAAGTAACTCATCCTCAAGCTTCTTTACTTTATTTTCCAAGTTCTTGACTTTGCTCTCCAAAATTGTGTCGCGCGTAGACTTTGGATACACCTGAGTTTCTTTACTTTCACTGGATAGACTCAACCGGCTATTGATCCGGGAAATATTCAAGGATGATCGAACAGACTTCACTTTTCTTGGTTTCTCAACTATGCTCTCAGATTCCTGATCACTGTTAATATCTTGACTATTCACAGAAGCTCGAGGAGAAGCATTTTCTGATTGGTCATCAATATGGAAAGGGATAGACTTGGTCTCTCGGTTATTGTGTTGACAGCTCTCGTTAGTATCAATTACAAACACATTAGCACAGTCCTCCAGCCCAGACACTGAAGTGTTGGGTGCAGAATCAGGAATGTCCTCTGGGAGATGAAACACAAAAGATAAATCCATGGAAGAGGAACGTGACGGAATGTGGTCAGCAATTGCTCCTTTTCTACTCTCTGACGCTGATTGTGATCTCACATGGCCATTTCCTTTAGAGTTCTTGTTTACTCTCTCGTGTTCTTCCTGCAAATAAGACAGCAAACCATTTCATCTTCATAACTTATGAAAAGAATATAGACATATTGCCATCTAACCTCTTCGGTTGGCAAAGAGAAAGCACCATTAGATTCTAAAGTTGAAGATGAAACGGTCAAGGAGGAGTGGGAGGAAATGGTGTCGTCTGTGATGGAAGTAATCTCAGCCTCTTTAAAGTATTCCTCATTCATCAAGGCAGAAACAGATTCACCACCAATCTTGGCTTCATCTTTCAAGCTCGAAGAACTGGCCCGACCTCTATCAACAGGTTGAATAGTGAGGTACAGAAGAGGCTGAGTAGTATTCCGGAAGTTTCTTTTACTGTTCATAGTAGCAGTTAGGCTCAAACTATCTTTGAGAATACCATAATCAGCAAAATCTATGGTGGCAGTAGCCAAAAGCTGATGTGTTTTCTCTCTTCGAGGCTCATATAAGTTGAGCTCTAATATGTTCTTCAAGAATACATGAGCACCAGCCTTGTTCACATCTTTCAACAAGGTAAGGGGAAGCCTGAATGATTGGTTGAATTCGATTTTGCCTTGGCCAATAACAGAGCCAAGGGAAGGAGCAACTACATGAGTTGTTCCAGAATTGCGTTCACCATTCTCCCATTGAATAATAACAGAGCGAAGTGACCTAAGGGATTGAGAAGGAGGCCAAGGCTTGATCTCATGAATGTGGATCAAGTAATCAACTTGTATGGATGAGACTCTTCTGCTCTTCGACCTTAAACCCAAAACCATTTTGTTCCTGCATACACATCCCAACACAAACCTTTAATATAGGAATTTATATCAACCATTTTTGACAGCGAAACCCTTATATAAGTAAAATTTTTGCCATCCAAATACATCTCTTTAAACAGATCCAAGCAACTTAAAGAAAATCCCCAACAAATATTTTAGCAAAAAAAAAAAAACAAAGAGAGATTCACTGTAATGCAACTGAGAAAATACCCAACAATCTCTGAGAATGAGATGAAAATGTGAATGTTTTTTTAGCTTCTTCTCTTGTATAAAAGTTTTACGATTTATTTTCCTGTTTTGAAAGCTTCTCCTTTTTTCCCTTTTCTGATTGTGTGCGTTTTGGTTAATCAGAGGATGTGAGCCACTGACAGAGAATGAAGAATCTATAAAAGAGAAAATATAAATAAAAACGAATTATAATGCCAAAAAAAAATCTGAATAAAAAGAAAATTGAGTTTGATCGTGCAAATATTTATCGATCTCCAGTCCTGACTCCTGACTAATTATTTTAATTGTTAAAGTGAGTATCGACGCGCATTACTCGCGCGTGTTAAAAAAACTCAGTACTTTCGTTAGATTCTGGACTGACTTCATCTCCGGCACGAATGCGAGTGGACAACAAAGATTAGATACAATTTGGTCTTAAACAGTTTTGTTCAAATATTATATATGTATGTACATGGACATCTGTTTGCCGACAAAACTTATATTTTAAATTATAGTGTAATAAAATGCATCAATTTAGTTTAATAAATTAAGATAAATGAGCTGTGGTTACAGAGATGGACCGAGTTTAGAGTAAACTATAGTATATGAATTTTAAAACAAGTTTGAAAGAACAACTATCAATTTGGAAGAAAAGCTTATTAAAAATGTAACCTTTCTATTAAAAGAATTGGTCGTAGCAAAATATCAGTAATATTGGTAAAAAAATTGACTTATCTTCTACCTCCTCTTCAACTACAAAAGTGAACATTAACACTCTAATAAAACATCAATTCTCACAACACCAACTTGGGGCTTTCGACACTCGTATAAGTCAGGCTTGGATGATCTCTTTCTCCTTGGACTTGCACATGTCCTCTGCTGACTTTATAAACTTCTTCGTCAACTCTTCTACCTGTCAACACAAAAAGGCCATTTTCGATAATTGAACAAGGAAAATCCCATTTGCATATACAAGAACACTCACTTCCTTCTCCAGCCTTTTCACTTCATCCTTTGGTAGACTCGACCCTGCTTTCTTTACCGTGTCCAGTGCCTGATCCCCCCAAAAATAAATTTTTAATAAAGTTTATATAAGAGACAGTCTACACATTCATATTACCTTTTGTCTTGCTCTTCTTATGCTTTGTTTGACAACTTCACTGGACTTTGTTACAATCTTGCACATTGCCTGGATTTGATTATAGGGTCAAAAAGCCTGAACCTCATTGGCTAAACATAATCAATCACACATGACATGGATGGTTTCATTACCTGAATATGCTCCTTGGTCAATCTGCTCACACAAAAAAAAGAGAGAGAGTCAAATAGGGGGTGAGAATGAAGTTAGAGAAGAAGAAATAAATGGTTTGGTACGCAGGGATAGAAGCGACAAGTCGTTGGCCATCAAGTTTAGGGTTTAATCCTAATGGGGATGAGACAATTGCTTTCTCAAGTTCTTTGACAGTCTACAGAAACAAAGTGAGGTATAAATTAGTTGGAGTATAAAAAGAGAATCAATAATAAAGGTGGGATTTACATCGGGATCATATGGATTAACAGACAATGTCTTAGGATCAAGAACTGAGACCAAAGCTAAGTGATTAAGTGGCAACTTTACTCCTCCAGTTTCAACAATAATATGATCAAGCATTCCTGCACACAAAAGGCTAATTATATAAACCCTAGTTCAATACTAGTACTAGTATAAAGAAATAGTCTTTAATTAATTAGGGTTACCAGGAGCAGCTCTGCCAGTTCTAAGTTTAGTTAAATCACGAGACAAAGCTTCGATGGCTGCTTCCATTTGAGAAGAAGCTGTTGCTTTCACAGTAGGACCGATATCTATAGCTACATCAGTTGATGAATCATCCTCTGAAGAAAGAAGAATTAATGAATTTAGATATTACTAATCATACAATACAAACAAACAAAAAACACTCTTTCGTACTTGATTTTTTGGATTTAGCGAATCCTCTGCGAGAATCTCTGAGGAAATCTCGGCCAATTAGATTTGGTGAAGATATGATTTTTGGGGATTGAGAAGCAACAGCAACAACGGAAGAGCTTCTTCTCATAAACCCAATAATACCATATCGACTAGAGATCGTTCGTTTCACCATCAACCTCAACATAGCCATCCCCAAACTTGGACTTTCTTCTTCTTCTTAAGGAGGCTCTCGTTCGTTCTTTTAAGTTAAGAATAAGAAAAAGACGGATTTGATTTTTATACAGGTTTTAAAATACCTAAATTACCCCTATGCCTCTTCCCTTGTTTCAAAAACCCTTGTTTCAAAAACCCTTATTCTCTCAACAAAGTTACTTGATTGGTTAACTTGAAGAATAAGAAGAGGAGGAAGAGCTAACTTGATTGATTATTCGACAATACAAGTAGAACAGTGTGGCAGTAGTTTAACTCACAGAATCAGTAGTTTCCTTGTTAATAAAATAGTCTCAAGGATCAAGAGCATAAAGCTACTAATTCTGAAATGTAATTTAACTGAAAGAATTTATTTAAGAACAAGCACGATAAACTGATTTAAATCCAAAGTGAAGAAAAAAAGAATATACTTATAGCAATGGCAAGCAACACATACAAAGAAAGTCTAATAAAACCAGAATGCTTTTAGTTCTTGGCCTTGATTGAGTTATTCTCTTTGATTTTGGCACGAGTGTCGAGCTTGACAAAACGTTTGAGATCATCATAAGGAAGAGTCTCGACGTTCTTCCTTGTAAGTTCACTGAGGGCGGGCCGCTTGTCAAGAAGATGCCAAAGCCAATCAGGGTAATCAGAATCAGGCAAGATCTTAGGATCAGATCCATCTTTGAGAGTATTCGCACCAACAACGGTACTGGACTTGATTTCTTTGCTCAAGCTGGAACCTTTAGGAGCATCACTAGCTCCTTTCCCACCTTTTTTAGCTTTACTAGCTGCTGCTGCAAACGTTCTCCGGGCTACATCCTTGGATCTGCTTATCAATCCTATACCCTTCATTTCTGTTGATTTCCCCTACAATATTAGAGAGCTACATACCAAAATTAGAGTTTCTTCCGTGGGAATACGATTGAATCAAGATAACGACACCGATGAAACAAACAAAAAAGCCTTGCTTTAAAAAAAAAAAAGAAAAAGAAGCTTACTTGGGAGTTTCAGAGCGGCAGGAAGAAGATCTCCACCAACAAACGATTTCAGCTTTATTTGATCTTGTCTCAAAAGTTTCTAGGGTTGGGCCAAAACCAAAACAGTAATGTTTTTGCTATAACTGAAGCCCAACAAAACTGAGCCCAAAGGTTTATGCCTGTAGTTGAGATCACTACACAAGTACAAGTTGGAACAAAAAAATAGAAAATAAATTCAACCAAAGTAAAGAAAAAAATAAGGTTTATATTAGTAACACTAGTAAAATAGATATATACAATAATTAGTTTACAATTAATACTGAGAAAACATAATGAAAATATGTAGTTATTTATAGAAAGCGAAATATGTATCACTATCACTGAATATAAACGACAGAGTTTATACATTTCATATTATCCAATCGCAAGTGATAGCTAATAGGAATATAAAACAATTATTCATACGAGATTCCAAAACAATATTTCATACAAAAAAAAGTTACATAATGAAATAGTCAATTATATACTATAGATATAGTAGATAATGCGATAAATAAATGCATATTCTATTTAAAAATTGGATAAAGAAATTATATTTAGAAGGTTTTTTTTTATTCAGGGAGGTGTTTGTAAATTGATTTTATTGGTAATGAAAACTTGGACGTATGTAGTTAGAGTAAAGAGAGACACGTGTCTTAAAACAGAGTCGAAAGAGAATCAAGAATTCTTCTAAATTGAAAACTTAAAAATAATAACAAGTTGGAGATCGTGGTAAGCATCACCTAATTATAATTGGATCGGATCGGGGGTTTATAGTGAAGAAGGTAACCATCATCATCATCATCCATGCATTGACTTTTTCCATGGCTAGAAAACCGATGGAGAATTTGATGACGGTGATTGTGGCTGCGCTGGTGGTGTCGGTTTTGGCTGATGAATCGTATAGGATTCATACTCTGTTCTCTGTGGAATGTCAGAACTACTTCGATTGGCAGACAGTTGGTTTGATGCACAGCTTCCATAAATCCAAACAACCCGGTCCGATTACTCGGTTATTGAGCTGTACCGATGAGGAGATGAAGAATTACAGAGGCATGAATCTGGCTCCCACTTTTCGTGTTCCTTCTTGGAGCAAACATCCTAAGACCGGTGATTGGTATCATTTTTTATTTTATTTCTCTTTTGTGAAACAAACAAGAACAAAAAATTGAAAAATGTTTAGGAACCAAAAATGATTGTTATGTAAATAAATAACAGGTACCCAGCAATTAACAAACCAGTAGGAGTTCTTTACTGGCTTGAACACAGTGAAGATGCGAAGAATGTGGATTGGGTGGTGATTCTTGATGCTGACATGATCATTAGAGGACCAATCATCCCTTGGCAACTCGGTGCTGAAAAAGGAAGACCCTTTGCTGCCCATTACGGGTAATCCCCCTCAAACCATACTTATCTCTTATTCATTCCTTTGCTCATATATATATGTCTCTATGCTTTAGCTACTTGGTCGGCTGCGATAACATCCTTGTTCGATTGCACACTAACCATCCTGAACTCTGTGACAAAGTTGGTGGTCTTCTTGCTATGCATATCGATGATCTTCGGGTTTTGGCTCCTCTTTGGCTATCCAAGACTGAAGAGGTTCGCCAAGATACAGCTCACTGGTCCACCAATATTACCGGTGATGTTTACGGCAAAGGTTGGATCAGTGAGATGTATGGTTACTCTTTCGGTGCTGCTCAAGTAAACTCATCACCACCTTCCTTCCTTTCTCCTCTTGCTCATTATCACTGTCTTTACTACTTTTCATTTCTATTCCACAGGCCGGACTTAAGCACAAGATCAACGACGATTTGATGATATATCCCGGGTATGTTCCACGTGAAGGTGTTGAGCCTCTTCTTCTGCATTACGGTTTGCCCTTTTCCGTTGGGAACTGGTCTTTCACTAAACTTGACCACCATGAAGACAATATAGTTTATGACTGCAACCGTCTCTTCCCTGAGCCTCCATATCCAAGAGAGGTTACCTTAACCTGTTCTCAACTCCACCTTATGTCTTTCTAATGGATGCAAATTACTGACAGAACAATTTTCATTGTATAGGCGAAAATGATAGAACCTGACCAATACAAGCTAAGAGGTCTACTTTTGAGTCTTGAATGTATTAATACATTGAACGAGGGACTCATACTGCGTCACACAGAAAATGGGTGTCCTAAACCAAAGTGGTCCAAATACTTGAGTTTTCTGAAGAGCAAAACTTTCATGGAGTTAACCAAGCCTAAACTGGTTGCACCAGGAAGTGTACATATCTTGCCTGACCAACACAAGACGCCACTCGTTGACGAATTCAAAGGAACTCATCCAAAGATCCACACACTGTTTTCTACTGAGTGCACAACTTATTTTGATTGGCAAACCGTCGGCTTCATGCACAGTTTCCATCTGAGCGGCCAACCCGGAAACATCACTCGGCTTCTCAGTTGTACAGATGAAGATATTAAAAACTATAAAGGTCATGACTTGGCCCCGACACATTATGTTCCTTCAATGAGCAGGCATCCTCTAACAGGCGATTGGTAAGATTAGCAGTTAAACTTTGGGGTTTTGTAGTTATAATTTGATTTTTCGTCTGATTTTGCTATGTTCTCGATGGAATCAGGTACCCAGCAATTAACAAACCGGCAGCGGTTGTCCATTGGCTTCACCACACAAACATTGATGCAGAGTACATAGTAATTCTTGATGCTGACATGATTCTCCGAGGACCAATCACTCCTTGGGAGTTTAAAGCAGCTAGAGGCCGACCAGTTTCAACTCCTTACGAGTAAATATATAAATCTTTAATTCTGTCTAGATGATGTGGAAACCCTTTAATTCTCTGTCTGTTTATTTTTGCTTAGCTATCTTATTGGATGTGACAACGACCTTGCAAGACTTCACACACGCAATCCCGAGGCATGTGATAAAGTTGGTGGAGTCATTATAATGCACATAGAGGATCTTAAGAAATTTGCAATGTACTGGCTTCTCAAAACTCAGGAGGTTCGAGCAGACAAAGAACACTACAGTAAGGAGTTAACTGGGGATATATATGAGTCTGGTTGGATCAGCGAAATGTATGGTTATTCATTTGGTGCTGCAGAGGTAAAACTTATCATAACTCTTACCACTCTGAACAATGATTGGATTGAGAATTGTGTGATATGAATATTTAGTTATAATTGACATTGCAGCTAAATTTGAGGCATATCATAAACAAAGACATATTGATATATCCTGGGTATGTTCCTGAACCTGGTGTTGACTATCGAGTTTTTCATTACGGTCTTGAGTTCAAAGTTGGAAATTGGAGCTTCGACAAGGCGAATTGGAGAAACACCGATCTGATCAACAAATGTTGGGCAAAGTTTCCAGAACCGCCTAATCCGTCGACAGTCCAACAAACAGACAATGACCTACGACAAAGAGACCTTCTTAGCATTGAATGTGGAGAAAAGCTAAACGAAGCACTGTTTCTGCATCACAAGAGAAGAAATTGCCCTGAACCGGGATCAGAGAAGATCTCGAGTTCGAGAAAAGTTGGCAAGCTTGAAACGAAACAAACAAAAGAAAGCAATGAATCAACGGAGTCAGAAGGGAGATTCAGCACGTTGAAGTTATGGGTAATAAGTTTGTGGTTGATATCTGGTGTAGGGTTCTTAATAGTGATGCTTTTGGTGTTCTCAACTCGTAAAGTGAGAACAAGAGGGAAAGGCTATAGAAACAAGAGACGAACAACATACACGGGTTTCATGGAGTCAAATGATCGAGATAAGTATGTTCGTAACACAGAATGACACATGAAGAAAGCTTTTTGATTCAAGCGTGGAGGGTTTCTGTTAGAATCTGAGCAATGTGTAGAGATACATACAGTTATACCCAAAAAAGAACGAAAAAAGTGAGATATTTTGCTTTGAAAGTCTTGGGAGTTTTCCCTAAAGTCATATAGGTTTCTCTGTATTCTTTCAAGGATTTATTTTTTTTTGTTTTTCTTTGGTTAAGATTTCTGAATTGGTATTATTACGTTCTTCAAAACAACTACACAGAGGACTCAATCTCTTAGTATCGAGTGAAATCATGTTAACACCATCTATACGTAAATTACCCCTCCCAATGGAGGTGGAAAGAAAGATTGGTTGGTCCCAAAAGGATCTTTAATTGCTCCTCAAATGAAATTACCTACAGAAAGTGTTGGTAATAGACAACTTGATGAATGGGAAAGATGTTACAGGTGGAAAACAAGTGGAGGAGAAGCCTAGCTTACTAAAGGTAATTTATTTATGTGAGTCTTTAATTAATGATGGTGAAATTTTCTTTGTTCTCCATCTGTTAGTTTTTCTTTGCAGAAGAAATCCAAAGATTCACCACATACTAAGAAGCCAAGAGTCTGTGACTACAATTCATCAGAGAGGACGAAAATCTAATAAAGTAAGTATTTATTAAATATAGTCGGAGTGGGAGCAAACTCTATCGACACTCTTTCTCCCCCTCTCAATTTGATGGGAGCTCTTCCTAGTCTTGTCATGACAGTCAACGCTCCTTCTCGAGCGATCAAAAGTGATTTTGAGTTTGCTGCTACTCTTCTTTAGTGGCTTCTCTTTCTCTCTTTGCTCTCTGCTCTTCCTTGATTGGTAACAAGGTAGTCTCTCCACAGTTGTGATGAATTTCTTGAGGTGTTTCATGTATTCAGGGTAGCATTCAAGATCACAGTGGTTCCCTCCTTTAACCCAAAGTGGCTCATACTTTTCTTTGCAAAGTTCCCATAGTTGTTTCCCATGAGAACAATCAACTACTTCATCTGAAGTTCCCTGCACTCACATTTTCATTATCCTAAGAAAAAACCTAAACGTATATGAAACCCTCAAGACTTACATGAATGATGAGAACAGGGGAATCCACATATGGGATTTTGTCGATATTCTGCAGAAAATAAACACAATTATTGTTGGGTTTATAGTACATATGAATAAAAGATTGTCTTGATCAAACAGTCACGAGTTGAAGTTGAACAGACGTGACTACTCAAACAACTGGGAGAAAAAAGATTCATAGAAGAAGTGGTGAAACCTTGTAGATGTCGAACCAGTAGGTTTTCTTGACGGAATACATGACTCTTAAACCAGAGAGAATGGGACTGTGAAGGACTACAGCTCTCAATTGAGTTAACCGGCAAGCTATATCTAAAGTGGGACCACTTCCTACAGATTGACCATAGAGGATAACATCTTCCTCCTTACAGCCAAACCTTTCTTCAAGACACTTGTAAACAGCTTCGATGTCAGCATACGTGTTATGCTCACTCGGCTTCCCAGTAGATTGTCCATAACCTGAGTAATCGTATCTGCAAATATTAAGCAACTGAATTTATTCGATGATTAAAAAAAAAACCATGAGAAAGGGAGAGAAAGATACCGCATGAGATTAACCTTGAGATGGATGCTAAGTTCAATGAACAGCTCATACATCTGTCCTAGATCGGCGGCGTTGCCG
>KE159330.1:7834-18457 GCA_000411055.1 Leavenworthia alabamica
ACTTGCCCAAAATCGATCTAAGATCATCTAGCTCAATCCCTGACTTTTTCCAAGCCATGGCTCATTCGAGCCTTCAAACCAGCCCGTCTGGGCCATCCTCCAAAGTAAAGGTATCGACTTTCTGTGACCCAAACCTTTCTCCGATCAATCCCATCCCGGGAATCGATCTATACGGCATCCGCACGACTACGGATGTTACACTTCTTTTAAAGTCACCAACACTTTCAGTTTGGTTCCTGCATTACCTACAATGAATATTCTTGGCTGTCGATGGATTTTCAGAACAAAACTTAATGCAGACGGTTCTCTTGACAAACTCAAAGCAAGATTGGTTGCAAATGGTTATGATCAAGAAGAAGGAGTTGATTTTTTAGAAACTTACAGTCCAGTAGTAAGAACAGCAACAATCAGGATTGTTCTTGATGTGGCTACAGCAAAAAACTGGAAACTTACTCAGCTTGATGTCAAACATGCCTTTCTTCATTGAGATCTTCAAGAAGAGGTTTACATGATGCAACCACCAGGTTTTGAAGATCCTCAGAATCCTTCCTATGTCTGCAAACTACATAAAGCAATCTATGGGTTAAAACAAGCTCCTCGGGCCTGGTTTGATAAATTCAGTAACTTTTTTTATGGAATTTGGGTTCAAATGTAGCAAGGCAGATCCATCTCTGTTTGTCTATCATCAAAATGGTGATACCTTGGTGCTTCTTCTATATGTGGATGACATTGTACTCACTGGTAATGAGACTGGTTTCCTACAGTCTTTCATTGATGAACTTAGCACAAAATTCTCAATGAAAGATCTAGGCAGTCTTCATTACTTCTTGGGAATTCAAGTGCAATGACATGACAGTGGTTTGTTCCTCAGTCAATCCTCCTATGCTGAAGACATTCTCCATCAAGCTAGTCTTTCAGAATGCAATTTTATGCCAACACCACTACCATCAAAGATTGATACAAGGAAAAAGGCCTCAGAATTATTCAGCAATCCTACTTATTTCAGAAGTCTAGCAGGTAAACTACAGTATTTGACACTTACAAGGCCAGATCTTCAGTTTGCACTCAATTTTGTTTGTCAGAGAATGCATCAACCAACAACTGGAGACTTTGCTTTATTGAAGCGTGTCTTGAGATATCTGAGAGGAATAACTTCCTTTGGTATTCATCTACATAAAACATCAGATTTATCAGTTATTACATACAGTGACAGCGATTGCTCTGGCTGTAAAGAAACAAGACGCTCAACAACAGGTTTCTGCACTTACCTTGGCACCAGCATTGTTTCTTGGTCTGCAAAACGGCAAAAATCAGTATCAAGATCTTCAACTGAAGCTGAGTACCATGCTCTATCTGAAATTGCATCAGAATTGAATTGGGTTTCGTCGATTTTGAGAGATATAAGGATTCCACAGTCGAAGCCGGCAACACTACACTGCGACAATCTCTCAGCAGTTCATCTTTCAATCAATCCAACCTTTCACAATCGGTTAAAGCATTTCGAAAATGATTATCATTACATCAGAGAACGAGTTGCTCTTGGTGCTATTGAAACAAGACATGTACCTGCAGCGCTTCAAATTGCCGATATTTTTACCAAGCCATTGTCACGAACACCGTTTATTCTTCTACGTAACAAACTGGGAGTCAGTTTTCCACCAGCCTCCAGTTTGAGAGGGGGTATCAAGCAGCATCTTTCATCTGAACCTAAGCAAACTCAAGTGATGCTTGCAACAGATGGGAAGTCAGCTCCTGCACATCAAAGTAAAAAAAAAAACACAAGTTCAATAATAACACAAGATCGAAGGCCCAAGCATTATCACTCAAATCCCACTATAGAAACAGCCCAAAAGTTATCTTTGCTAGCAAGGACATTCAACGTCATACAAAAAGGATGTTTTTGGGAGTCTGAAATTGCCGTTAGAAAGGACAGAGTGACGCTCCAGAATAGATTCTCAGTACTGCAAAATGATGAAGATAAGACTGCCACATGTCGAGTAGCTATTGTGTAGTCAATTTTTATAAATGTAGCTATCGATCATTATGTAAAAACAGTGTGTGAAAAAACTTAAAACAAAGAAATCTGTCTAATACATTTTGTCTATATTGTCTACATGGTATCAGAGCCAATCGGTTCATGTGATTTTTATTCTCAGAAGATTATAGCTTCCGCTCAATCTATCATTATTCACCAGATCCATGTCCAAAATCTCTTATTTTATTTTCAACATGTGAAGAGAAAACATTTCAGAGCTCAGCTGGTGTTTCTCATTGTCATCAATTTTTTTTAAAAAAATTGATCGAGAAAGATACAAGCACATACGAAGAAAACAAGTCTGAAGATAGTAGATTCGACAAAAGATGATGTTGATAGAACATGATTTATCCGACCATGGTAATGTTTCTGACTTGAGACATATCAAATGTTATTGAGTTGCAGAGTCTTTAAAAAAACTCAGTAGTTGGTTTTGATTAGACTTGCAATTTATGATTCTATGTCTAGTTTTGGGTTTTGATGGAGATGCGTTTGAAAGAAAATTTTCTGTGTGGTTTTGATGGTAAAGATAAGGTTTTTACTAAGTGCACACAAGTTGTTGGATGAAATGCCATAGAAAAAAAATCAGATTGTTGAAATGCAGACCGTTTAGTGGTTAATGGATGATTTTTGTTGCTGATTGGTGTTGGCTAATTGATGGAAATGAGAGACTTATAGGATTTATGAAGTTGTGGGAACACTCTCCATTGTCATGAGACAATATTTGTTGAGTTAAGCGGGTAAAGAAAACTCCGACTCATTGTGAAAAGAAAGGTCACAAATACCTCTGAGGGAGTTAAGTTAAGCTCTCCAAGTATCAAAGAATACCTCTGAGGGGCCATTCTAGCATCTCCAAGTATAGACCAAAGAAAACTGTGAAGTTCTACATCTCCATGTAATGCTTCGACTACTTGAATTCCTACCAAGTCATTCATTTTGTGGCTTCAAACTTGGCATAGTTGTTCCACCCACGCCAAGTTTGCGGGGGGAGTATTAGAGCACAAGCCCATTTACCCAAACGAAGCCCACAAAACATCTCATCCTCACCAACAAATCTTAAAGTCTTTCTTGTACTATCACACCTCATCAAATTGAGCTCACAAATGAGCTGTCAATCTAGATCTTTCTTCTTGTTCTATTTAATAAAGGTCTTCACCATTGTTATCTGCAACTTTCAAATTCATTATAAATGGTTTTGAGCAAAACACAAATCTTCTAATTCAGAACACAGCTTTAAGCTTTCCCGTTTTTATATTTCTGCACAATAAAGCTCATAGAGAAAGCTCAAACTTTTCTATTTCAGATTCTCTTCATATTGTGCCATTGTGGTTATCGCGATTAATCTCTATCATTGCGCATAGTTTTTTTATTGAATAAATTTTTATCATTGACAACAAAAAAACAACAACAATATTTTATATAAAAGTTGATATATAATCAAAATTTAATCATCTTAGCAATATGTTGTTTGATATTAAAACTATTTTATGTTACATGGGTCACAAATTGATAAAAGTATTTTATGTAATTTCAAACAAAGATAACTTTTAAGTATTTACACCTAATTAATAGATGTTACTGAGAAATATTTCTTCTTATTTTAAAATATCTATAGATAATGACATGATGGAAAATGGCTACTTCTCATCTATTTTCGTTTGTAAAATAAAGCTACAGGACATTTGTCGTATAATTTTTTTAACTTAAAATTGTAAATCTTTAGAACAATTTCCATACGATATGGCTTAAAAGTTTCTGTCGCTTGGAGAGTTTCAAACTCAAACGAGTAGGGTTTTTTTCACCATATATCTTCAAGGGATTGGATAAATCTTTTGTTTACGGAGAGAATATGTGCAAAGTCAAGTCTGAATATTTGAATATCTTTAGGCTTTTTCAAAAACTTAGAGGCACTACTAGAAAGTTTTATAGTTGTTTGTTGTGAAAGATTAAGGTTTGAACGAGAAGTTTGTGTTTGTGAGGCTTCACAAATTTTTTAAATTTTTTTACTATTAATTTAAAAAAATTATTAATATATTACTATAAAGATATACGTATATTTTAATTTAATTTTACTTTAGCTATATTAAAATAGTACTCATTGTTTAAAGTATTTTACAATTTCAAATTTTCATATTTTATAATTTAAATTAAAAATAGTTAAAATAAACTACAAAATAGTGTAAAATTATGTTTTATACCTTTAAAATTACCAAACAATTGTTATGATGTATTTTTCTACTATAGTAAAATAAAAATTTATTTTTTAGTTATCACTATTATAAAAATTTATAAATATTATTATTATTTTTTAAAATTTGTATATTTTAAAAAATTAAGTTATAAAAAATTGAATATTTATAAATATTATTATTTTTTAAAAAATTATATAATTTACGATTTATATAAAATAAAAAATTCGGTTATAATATATATTTTTATTCAAAATAAAATATATAATATATTCTCTCTGTTTCAGAATATAGAGAGTTTTAGAGTTTTATTTTTGTTTCATAATATAAGGGGTTTCTCAATTTTCTATACATATTTATTAATTATTGTATAATCAAAAAAATCTATTCCCAAAAAAATAATCAACATTAATATTAATTATCTTTTAATGAAGTTATTTTTTAGTTGGTTAGCAACTGAAATTTATAAAAAAGGTTTATGCATAATAATGATTCTCTTAATATTTATATTGATTTAATTGACTTAATTATAGTTATAGTAATTGTATAATATGTTTTTTAATATGCGTGTTTTTTTTTAAAACTTCTTATATTGTAAAATGGAGGGAGTAAATTTTTACCTCGGATCTATAAAACTCTGGGCACGGCTCTGTTTGTGATCGAAAACAGAGTTAAGAGTGATGGATTTTGATCTTGGCATAGCTTTAAAGGAGATGTGTCTTGAGGAGGACCAACCATTAGTGTTGAAGAGTGATCCTATGTTAAACTCATTGGAGAGGAACATCAGCAGTATCATGGGGCGACTCTTGGATTTTGATCTTGACAGAGCTTTAAAGGAGATGTGCCTTGGACCAACCATTATTGTTGAAGAGTGATCCTAGGTTTAACTCGTTGGAGAGGAACATTAACAGTATTATGGGGCGACTCTCGAATCCAGATTGTCAAAAGATGTCAAGTATGATTCTTGATATGCCGAGGGTGTGGCGTCTTCAGAGAGTGGCCTTAACACTTGACAATTTCAATTCGTTTTTGACTCTGAAGCAGATCTTTTGATGGTTTTAAATGCTGGTGTTTGGACGCATGAGGATTAGGCTATGGTGATGGAAATATGGGTTGAGAACCCACCAGAGGATTATTTAAAGAAGTTACCGGTGTGGATTCGTTTGAGGAATTTGCCGGTGGATCATTAAACTGCAGATGTCATTGAAGAGATTGCTGAGAAGATTGGTAATGTGCAAGTAGTGGCTTTTGATTCCTTGAAACCGCATAAAAGAGGCTTTGTGTGTGTCAAGGTGTTAATGGACGTTATGAAACCATTATGGAATTCCAAAGAGCTGCAGACCGCTTCGGGAAAAATATTAAAGGTAAACATTGAGTATGAGCGGCTTCGAAAGCATTGTCATGAGTGCCACAGATTGTTGCATGAGAAATCACGGTGTCCATTTAATTCATTAAACATGCAACAAGCTTTTGCTGCGGAAGTGAAAAGCAAATAAGATTCCTTGTTTGGAGTACTCACAGACGATGATTGGGGGTTGATTATAATTAAGACCCGAAGATAAGCAAAGATGATTCCTTACAAGTAGATGATTTCAGAGTTGAATGTATAACGGTATAAGACATTAGGTGTGGAATTTAAGTGGAGAAGTTGAAGGGCAAACATGTTACGAATGGAAAAAGCTCATATTATAACTAATGACGTTAATAAAGAAAAGAGTCTTGTGTTTCAGTTTGAGAAAGTCAATAACTATGTTAGAGTGATGAACCTAACTGTTGTATGCTATTAAGTTAGATATGTGACTATTATAAAACCGGTAAGTAGGTCTCTCTTTAGACAATTGATATTACTAGTTTAATTTTAAATATTTTAATAATAAAATTAGGTTAAATTTGTGATTTGATGAAATTTGATTTAAAATATCAAATCATGTGTTATTAAAACATAAATTTTAAAATAGTTACTGAAATCCAGTGATATTGAAACATTGATTTTTTAAACTACCATGAAATCCACTGTTATTGAAAACAATATAAGAATTTGAATTAAAATTTTCAAGTGGAATTTCAGAAGATTTCTTAGTTAAAAATACAAACATCAAAATCTCATGGTTTTATGTGAGATTTCATAGAATTTTATAACAAAATTCCAAATTCAACCAAATCATCTCAAATTTTATTGGATTTCAAATCTCTTCAAATGTTTATTTGACTATTACGATTTTAAGCGGTTTTTTTGGGCGAGTACTATCTTTCTAAATCACCATAAAAGCACCATTAGATAGTTTATAAATTAAAGCACCATGAAAGTATGACTAGTTAGGCACATCTAAGTCATGACCATTCCTCACTGATGTGGGAAAAGGTCTATAGTGAATCATTAGAAGGAAATGGATATTAAAACAATGACGAGGCCACGAAAACAAACCACTATTTGGAGATTAAAATTTATGGATCGAAAAAGTGTACGACAACTCCTAAGCTTTATATTAAGATTAAGATTTCTGTGAGCTTGAAATCCAATCAAACACGTTTCCATTTTGTGTGATTGGATTTAAACCGGACAAAAATCTTAATCTAAAACTAAAGAACGCTAACCTATCTCTTCCACGTCTTCATTCCCTAACATATTTTTTTCTTAACATGACTCCCTTATCAAGAGTAACGAGACTACAACACAGACAGAGTCTTTGTCTCACAAAGCGAAGACTCCAGTGCAAACAGAGGCTTTACCTGACAAAGCAAAATCGCCAACACAGACAGAGTCTTTGCCTACTTCAAGTCTGCAACGGATACATCAAGATGAAGACAAAGGGATTCATCGTACATCATTGGTTATTGAAACGCATAACAGATTTGATTCCCTGTTGAATGAAGTCAAGGATTAAAGCAACATTACAGCTGGAGAAATGAGCTGTTAGAATTTGTTTTACATCTTATCTTTTATACTTATAAATAACAATGTCTGTTATTGGAAATATTAAGTTGAAAAACATATTTTGAATACAAGAGTTATTCAGCTTCTCTAAGCTTTCAAGCTTTCTCTTCATCCCTCACCGTTTCAATATCCATGTGTCTAATATCTATTGCTAAATAAGTAACACTTGATAACAAGAAAAATAATTTGCCTAATGAAAAATGTTAGCATAAAATTTTAACAATATACAAATTTTTAAGACTGAATCAACTATTTTATGAACTTTATTTTTTACCCCCNTAATAATGAAATTTGGTTAAAGGTTTTCAAAAATAAAATGAAAATAGATAAATAAATTCAAAAGGTTCACATATCAAATAAAAATACCAAATAAACGTGGAGGCATTGTATGCGATTTTCAGGAAGGCCCTCCGTTAGTAACATCACGAGCCTCACGAAAATCACGTCAAAGGAAAAATATTATAATAATTACTCTACTATATAGGTAAAAATGTTCACATGAATTTATATTTTTGTAACAAAGTCAAAAATATTAAGAGAATTTTTATAATCAGTAAGTAAAAGTATGACTTCTGCAGATATGAAATATAAATCCAGATTAGAGAATTTAGAATATACCTGCATGTTATGAACATAAAGACGCCTGAAACAGATTCAGGTAATGTAAAACTCCAAATGTTGTGTTCTATTCCTATCCAAACCTATTGCACCAAGATTGAAACGAGATATCAGTCCTATAGAAATCTAATCTCAAAACATGATAAGAATTCGTTCTTCATTCACCAAGAGTTTTAAGATGCGGCGAGATTACGTTAAAAATCAGACACAGTTATATCATTATATATGTACCATATGATCTAATGTGACACAACCACACCACGTGGTTACGTACTCGACGGGAGTTTCAAAATTTTTTTAACACATACGCAACTATACAACAAAACATATATATAACACAACATGTATGTACAATAACGACCCATATCATGTCATCTATTCGCTCCAGCCCTGGGTCCACCTGCTCCTAGTCTCACTTCTCTTTATCTGCATCCAAAAGAGAGTGATCAGTATATCATAATACTGAGTGAGGCGCTAATCCCGACTACCGGCTCCGCTACAAAATCCGGACGGTTCGGGTAGCTAGCGTCGTATCCTTAGACACAAATAAACCGACATAGTAAAAATACATAACATAATATATATGTATATGCTATCATATCAATATCATGATGCAACACGTAAGAATATCCTGATTTAATCGGTATCTGCACCGGCCACGCCGCCGCAACAACACAACACATATGCATAACACCAATATGCATATCTATGTACCATCTGTGTGATGCTACAACTATCCTAGGCCATACTACTCTAGGTCCGTTTGGATTCCTGCTAACCTCGGTTCCGCACTCACCTCGAAAGTCGTATAACTCTCAAACTGACCTTTGGATTCGTGCTAACCTCGGTTCCGCACTCACCTCGAAAGTCGTATAACTCTCAAACTATCATGCGTCTCAAGAATCCGATTCCTACCAAAACGTATAAAACGAACATTAGAATCAGAATCCAAAATTATAATTTTTGGCGCAACTCACCCGGTCGGTCACATGTTACCTGACCGGTCTGTCCGTGACCATGACTGGCCAGATGCTTCTCACCCGACCAGTCATCCATGAGTTCACCCGACCATTCCTGAACTCACCCGACCGGTCATGCCGAGAACTCACCCAGCCATTCACCCGACCATGTGCTGTCCCACCTGACCAGTCGTGACCAGGTTTTGCCCGATCGATCACAACCCACGCCCGACCGGTCCGGATGGCGACAGAGCTCATGACCGACCTTGACTTCACCCGGTCGGTCTCCTCCTCCACCCGGTCGTTCACCATCCGACCAGAGGAGATTCAAGGTGGTTTCTCACCCAAAAACCAACCCAACCTCATCCAACCTCAGGGATAAACATTTATAACCAACAAGCAATGGGTATTACCTTAAAAACACTTGTTTAAAGCTCCAAATCTTTCCTTTTCTCTCTTGAATATTTCTATTCTCCTTTCCACTATAAATAACAAACCAACCAAAGAAATGAGTTCTAAACTCAAAATCGGTAACAAAAGAGGAGGGAGAACCCCCAAACTCACCTTGTTTCACCTCTATTTCTCCCGTTTTTTCCTCCTTTCCTTCTCCTTCTTTTCTTCCTAAACAGAGTGTTCTTCCTCTGTTTAGCTTCTGTTTTTCAACTTTTGTTTACTCCCCAAGTCAGTCACTTTTTAAAATGTTTCACCCGGTCGAGTAACCTTTTCACCCGACCGGTCCGAAGGTTAGTCCACCCGGTCGATCACCGCTCCAACTCACCACATCCCGAGCACCTCCTGAGGATCCCCGAACATTTACCGAGGTTCTTTGACATCTAAACTCATGCACGGATGTTATAATACTCCCCCACCAATTAGGATTTGTCCCCGAATCCTCAATAATTCATATGACTCACATATGATATTCCTTCTAGTGGTACGACGCGACGAAGTAATCCCTGGTCGCATAGGTTAAATATGACTACAAGGACTATCCGACAACATGGCAAAATGCATAGAGAAACAACATCCCCTAGTGATCTAACGTACTCAGTCCGCCTGACACAAGGAGTCATGAACCGATACAACAACATGTAACGTCTGGTCGTCACGAAAATGACAACACATATCATAACCATGAGCAGCCAACACCACTCACCATAAAATCATGCTCTCAGAATCACAACTGATCCCAAAACACAGATCACCCATTAGTGACAACACAGTATAGTGCATATATCTGGAACACATCCCTAAGACCCAACGAATCGGATCCACATTATCTTGCGTAACTGCTACCCCAATAACTCGTACTCTCATTTTGAGTACAGTGGATATGGGGTCTCATGGCCCGCTACAACTTAAGCAACCATTTCGCCTCACTATCCACCTACAGTGCTAAGTAACAGCATACCGTCACACACTATCTCATCCATACAACTATGGATGATACTCGATTCACACTCCCACGAATCGACTATATAACGGCTATTAACTCTAATAACCGTCATCAACCATCCAATAACAACTCTATATCAGATATCATACCATCAATCATAATGGCAACAATAACAACAACAACTCGTATATATTGTAAGATTATATCTCGTAAATGTGGTCATTATATTAATGGTTTAATTATAACGGTTCAAGTTCATAGAATGGTTTATGGTTCCAATATATTAAAGACGAAACCGTGATGGATCGGTCTCGGAAACTGGATATTGGAATGGGTATAATGATGACCCTCTTCCCTTAACAATAATAAGATTCTCAAGTTTATTATACACATAAATATATACATTATAGTTAAAAGTCTATAGATGTGTATAATATATGTTTTGTGTTTAAAAGGTATATGAAAGGATGTGAATTAATGGCATTAAAGAG
>KE159331.1:0-62972 GCA_000411055.1 Leavenworthia alabamica
TATATATATATATTTAAGAGATTTAAAATTTAAAACTAACTGAATTATTTTTTATTTATTAGAAAATTTATTTTAAATAATAAAATATTATTATTATTATTAAAAAATATATATTTTAATATTTTTGTTTGAAAATTAATGATAATTTTGTTAATTTAATGTCTATAAATATAAATATCTAAATAGAATATATTTATTAGTTATAGTTATTTTAAAAAAATTCGTTTTAATAATTAGTTTAAATTTGTATTTAGTATTTTTTAAATAAATTAAATTTATTTTTGTTATAATAGTTAAATAACCCCCAAGTCAAAATTTACTTTACCTCACTTGAATCTTTTTGCGTATGTGCTTATATGAAGTCATTGTTTTAACATAAATGTATCAAGGCATTCAATAAGTTTCTAAGTTTTACATATATATCCGCAAACTAGCTAAACGATATTTCTTGTTTCACTAGAACACGTTGACACTAATTACAAATCTAAATACCATAAAAAAACTTCTAAAACAATATATATTTCTATTTCCTAATTGGATCTTTTTCATTCATTCGAATTTCACGTGAATAATAATATTTTCTCGTGCGTATACATTAGTTTCACTAAAAGTACTTTTCTTTTTATATATTACATCAATAAACTATTAAAAAGAGATACGTATATGGCTTATAAAGTGTATATATATATATATATATATAATAAGTAAATTAGCTAAAATGAGAAGTTAATTAAAAAAAGTTAATGCAATGTGTAATATCATTACGTAACCCAACTGTTAATGTTGGGTTTCTTGTATATAACAAAAACGTTTTAAATGTTAAGTAAACACAACTCTTATCGGGTTTTGTAATTAATCTTGTCAGTAAAACACATCTCAAAACCTATATAAATACCCTTCCCATTGTGCTTTCTTTAGCCACCCAACATCTTAAAGTCAAAGCACAAAACAAAAAAAAACATGAAAAAGTCAAATATATTTCTCCTCTCCATACTTGTAATCATGGCTTCACTCTTCACCATATCCAACAGCTTAACAATCTTTGGCCTCACAATAGACCAAGTCAACATTCAAGGTACTGTTTACTGTAGCCTTACCGGTGATCCAAACGCACCACCTGTCTCCAATACCACAGTCTACTATCAATGTGCTGGCTCAAACACAACACTCGCTCAAGCAGTGACTGATTCGGTTGGTACATTCACCATTGTACTCAACACTGTAGAGACGCTTTTGATTAGTCCAAGTGATTGTGGGATCAGAGTAAATCTTCCAACTGGGACGTGCGATATCTATCCAGCGGATGGAATACTCATAGCCACAGCTAATCTATTGGGCCTCACCATCGAAGGAGTCCTTGTTATCGCTAACTATGCAGCCAGTGCATTTCTCGACCCTAGCATCGCCTAAACCATTGATCGGTGCATAGCTTCCTCAACAATATCTATGATGTGATCTCCCCTGTGTGTGTGTGGTTATATGATGCATATATATATAGTCCGTTATTATTACATAAGTGTGTATATGGTTATTTGATGCATATATATATATATAGTCCATTATTATTATGTAAGTCCATATAATGTAAAAAAGATCTTGTAATAAAAAACAAAACAGCTTGATAAGTATTATAAAGTTATAAATGATAGTATGTAGGATGTGTACTGTCGGATCGGAGTACCAGTTTTTTTTAGTTCGGATCAATGTGTTGACAAAATTAAGTATTACTCTTTCTATTTCATAATATAAAATATTTAAAAACAATCATATTAAAATTCTAAAAATTATTATTATTTCATAAATAAAAAAATAATTTTAAGAATCATTTTTACTATAACAACAATATGAACTCAATAGCTTTTGAAAACTCCTTGGTTATTTGAATAATTGGTTACATATTGATTCCTTAATTAAATGGATTAATGGAAAAGCTTAACTAACAAAGTTGAAATTAAAGAAAAGTTGCCACTTAACATGAACTCATGCTTTTCTACAACACCAACTTATTCAAGAAAATGAATACATTTATATATATATATATAATTATAAGTCTTGCTCTCTCCCTTTTGTTCTTCACTTCTATTGGCTCTATTTTCTCATTTTTCTCATATTTATTATATTAATCACATCTTTATTGTAACGCGTTTCACTATACTTTTTTTATAATTGTGACATTTATGATTTTGTCCATTTTACTTTTGTTTTTATCTAACTTAAATCATCAATTATTTTTATACCAAAATAATAAAAATATTTAACAAAAAGCAAAATATCTAAATATAATAATAATTATATTTGTAAAAGTTTAACCAAATTTTTATTAAACCATGAAATCTAATATGTGAAATATTAAATATGAAACCCATCTAACTAAGATTAGGTTTAATAAAGATTCCAAATATAAATTTATGTTGTGAGATCTTTGAGAGGTTGTCAAACAACTTTTTTTTTCTAATCCTCTATGAATCAAATACAAATATTTTGTTTTTGGAGACAACAACTTCAATAGTTCTTTTCTTTTTGTTGCATAATAAAACTCTATGAAATCTAGAATTTGCTTTTTATCAGGGAACAAACAAATTATACTCTAAAGATCGATAGTTTAAGTCTATGCTAAAACCGATTCTTAGTAGAGGCCGGTGGTAAGTTATATTTATTTTTATCTTTTTTTTTAACGTTTTTTTAGAGGCCGGTGTTAAGAGTTTGATAGTCTAAGAAGACTATTTAAAATTTCATAATTTCTGAACTCGAAAAAAAAATAGGTAAGTCTTACTAAACCATATTCTCAGACAAGGAAGAATAAATGAGACTTTGAATTTTCATTACTTTCTATAAACTGATAAATGTCGGATTCGTTTTTGTTTTGTAGTAAAGTGTAAGGATATAAATTTAGAAAAAGACAAGACATATCGAATTATATTGTTATATTGTAACCATACACTTATAAGATTACTCAAAGTTAATATAATTAAAGCGGTTCTTTAGTTAGTTTACTTAAATGTTTATCAAATGTCAATTTAGTGAATTTAATTGATCCGACGAAGAAGCCGTCCTACTACTCTACTAATTAATTAATTTTGTTTTTTTGGAGAAAATAGAAAATGAAATAGTTAATTTTGAAAAATATATTTTATGGTTTTAATTATCAAGTAATTTTTGAAATTAGTTTTAAGAAAATTATAATTTTTTTATTTTTTATTTCATATCAATGGAGTAGTCGTGGACGCGTCTAGTGTAATGGTTTAGGTGACTTGGGACGAGAGGTAAGTGTATATATTTTTTTCTTTTTATAAAAGGGATGTGACTTAAATAAACACACGATGGTCTTAATTTTATTTTATTCGACTTATAATATATCATTGACTCATTGACCAACCATTTGTGACGGCTTATTGAAATAAAGTATTAATAAATTCGTTTTCCTATAATATATTGAAGATACCAACTTCCTTTAAAACTAAGCTCATCGAAATATGAATCATGTGTATAAAATACTACATACTTGTTTTGAAATTTGATTCGAAAATAGTCAAAGTTGGATTGTATAGACCTAAGTATTTTGCTCTAACAAATCTTAAATGGATTTTACAAATCATACAAGCATTTTAATAAGAATCATTTATTTTACAAACTTTATTATACCATAATAAAAATCATTCTAAATATCTTGAAATTAAGGGTTTTTTCAACTAGTAAAAATTTACATCATTTTTTTTTAACTCTTTACCTATTCATCAAATTTGTAGCAAGTAACTTTTTTAGCCCGACAATTTTTTTTCAGTAACTGATAGGTGAATATATTTGATCATTTTGAGTTTAATGAAATTATTTATTTCTTTGTTGTTGTGAAACTATATTTTTCTATAATTTAAAAAATTAGAAGATAAGAGACCAAACACTTTACTTTATATTAATTTATATTAATATGATTAAAAAAATTAATCATATTAATATAAAAGAGAAAAAACATACCACTATA
Organism: Leavenworthia alabamica; assembly: GCA_000411055.1. NCBI lineage: Eukaryota > Viridiplantae > Streptophyta > Magnoliopsida > Brassicales > Brassicaceae > Leavenworthia > Leavenworthia alabamica. Next base: position 3,980 of record KE159331.1, read on the forward strand.
AATACTATTCCAGGTGAGTCATTTTCCAAAATATTCTCACTTCATCATTTCCACGTCCATAAGAAAAAATGGTTCTCTTCGCTTTATCATCTTCAAAACTAAAACAACATTCACATCATAGCTTATCAATCTCAGAGTCTCTAATGGAAGATAGTATTGAAGACGCTGAAACAATCATTCATCAATGGATTTCACCAGAACTCATCAACTCTTCTTCTTCCTTCTGCAATATCTCTTCACTATTCTCCACTACTAACCGCGACGAAGCTAAACGATTTATCGACGCTGTTAACAGTTTACACTCTGGAATGATAAGATTAATTTCGATAAATCCAGCATCATTGAAGCTTGTTCGTGCTGAGAATCTCTTGAGAATCTCCATGAATCATCTTTCTACTGAGTTTTACAGGATTCTCAAATCAAATCGACGTTATCTCGATCCTGAATCAATCTCTATTCGTTCTTCAATATCTTCAAATTCAAATTCTGATGAAGATGTAATGGATGATTTAAAGATGATCGCTGATTGTATGACGTCATCTGGTTATGGTAAAGAATGTTTCAAAATCTACAGAAGAGTTCGTAAATCTATTATTGTTGAAGCAATTGATCAATTAGGTTTCGAGAATCTGAGTTTCTCACAGATTCAGAAACTTGAATGGGAAGTTATGGAGAAGAAGATACGAAAATGGTTACAAGTAACGAGAAGAGCTGTAACGACTCTGTTTTATGGCGAACGAATCCTTTCCGATCATGTCTTCTCATCTTCTTCATCGATTCGTGAATTTTCATTTTTAGAAATCACGTTACAAAGCGCTTTAGCTTTGTTTACTTTCCCGAGAAACATTGCGAAATCACGGAAAACTCCTGAGAAAATCTTTCTCACACTCGATATTTATCAATCTATAATTGAGCTTTTACCTAAAATTGAACAAGTTTTTAGCTCCGATTCAACTTCCACAGTGCGATCACAAGTCGCTGTTACTTTAACGGAACTCGGAGAAGGTGTGGTATCAATGCTCGACGAATTCGAATCTTCGATTTCAAAAGAATCATCGAAATCGTTAATTTCCGGTGGCGGAATCCATCAATTGACGAGATACGTTATGAATTTTATCGTCTTCCTCGCTGATTACAGCGATACACTCACTGATATCATCCCGAAACCGTCGTCACCTTTACCGGGAGTAGAAAACTACTCCGGAGATGTTGATTCATCGGTTAAAACGCGAATCGCATGGCTGATTCTGTTTTTGCTCTGTAAAATCGATGCCAAGTCTCGTCTCTACAACGACGTAGCTCTCTCGTATCTGTTTCTGATCAATAATCTCAATTACGTTGTCGTTAAAGTCCGATCATCGAAGCTAAAGACAATCCTAAGTGAGGATTGGGTTGAGAAGCATGAAGCGAAGGTGAAGAAGTACGCCGCAAAATTTGAGGAGATTGTTTGGGGAGAGATGACGACGTCACTTCCAACGGTGGAGATGAAGCTTACGGAGGAAGAAGCGGATGAGCGTATTCGGTTGTTTAGTGATGGGTTTGAGGAAGCGTATAAGAGGCAAACCGGTTGGGTTATACCGGATTCGAAATTGAGAGATGAGATTAAACGGTCTGTAGGTATGATGATTATACCGAAATATTCGGATCTCTGTAAACAGTACCGAGTCGGGTTAGGAGGCAATGTCGGATTTGCCCCTGAAGACATTGGGAACTATCTTTCGGATCTGTATTTTGGGTCTGGTGGATCAGGGAGTGTTTCGTCATTTCATTCTAGTACAATGTCTGAGTCTTTGAATATGTGATTGTTGAAATGTACGTAAATAATTGTGTAATTACTGTGGAAGCTATGTTTTTAGTCTATAATTATTCTTTTGCAATTACAATGGTATAAAAAGAAACTAAAGTTTAAGATTAGATATAATAAAAAAATAGGCTACTAAATCCTAAATAGGTTAACTTATCAAAATTTACATATTTCAAGCTATTTTAGAACTAAGGTATTATTTAAAGTCCTAAATACCAAATATATTTCTGAAAATTAGAAAAAATTAAGGATAACCACAAACTATAATGGATTCAAATCAAAGACCTCAAACATAAAATAGTCAACGCAAAAACATTACTTCATTAGAAACTCCTAAAACCAAAAAAAAAAAAAAAACTTAAACATCATTTCTTCACAATTCTATCAAATATTTTACAAAACTTAAAAAAAAAAATGATGCTACTATTTAAACCATCTTCAACACAATGGAAAAAGTCAAAACCACGACCATACCAAAGCTTCTCTGACTCATTGTTAACAGATAGTATTGAAGCAGCTGAAACTTTCACAAGAAAATGGATATCTCCAAATCTCTCATCTTCATCTTCTTGTTGCTCTCTCTCTTCATTCTTCTCTACTGATAATCGCGCTGAAGGAAGAAAATTCATTGAAATCATTAACAGTTTACAATACGCCATTCAAGGAGCAGTGTTAGTGAATCAAGATTCACCAAAGCTCTCTAAAGCTCATAATCTTGTGACTACAGCAATGAAACAATTGGAGAAAGAGTTTTACAGGATTTTAAAATCAAAACGACGTAATCTTGATCTTGAATCTTTATCTAATAAATCTTCAAGATCATTCAACACAAGGAGTAGTAAAAAAGTTACAATATATACAAATGCTATAAAAGCTGAAGAAGCTAATGTAATGACAGATTTGAAAATGATTGCTGATTGTATGATATCATCTGGTTATGAAAACGAATGTATCAAGATTTACAAGAAGATAAGAAGATCTATCATAGTTGAAGCATTAAGCAAGTTAGGGTTTGAGAATCTTAGTTTTGGAAAGATTCAAAAGTTAGATTGGGATAGTATGGAAAAAAACGTTAAGCATTGGTTAGAAGCTATAAAAGTTTTAATAACTCATTTATTCGAAAATGAACGTATACTTTGTGATCATGTTTTTTCACCTTCAATAAAAATAGCTGAGTCTTGTTTCTCAGAGATTACATTAGATAGTGCTTTAACACTCTTTGTGTTTCCTGTGAGTGTTGCAAGATGTAGAAAAAGTGTTGAGAAGATCTTTCTTACACTTGATGTTTACCAAACTATATCGAAGCTTATGCCACAGATTGAAGAGATTTTTAGTTATGATTTGACTTCTTCTGTTCGTTTACAAGCTGCTGATTCTTTGAGTAATCTTGGTGTTGCGATTAATTCAATGGTGGCTGAGTTTGAAGCTTCGATTACTAAAGAAGCTTCGAAATCACCTATACCTGGAGGTGGAGTTCATCAGCTCACTAGGTAATGTTTCTAACATCATATTTATATATATCATTCATGCATGTTTTAACGTAAGAGTTCATGTAATTCACCATAATCATAATAGGTACGTTATGAATTTCATTGTTTTCCTCGCTGATTACAACGAATCACTAGCCGGAGTTCTCACCGAATCAACATTACCTCTACCGGAAGATTACTTCGGAAACAACGACGATGATGAAAATGACACCGGAGACACCAGATCTTCATCTTCATCTCCAGTAACTACAAGATTTGCATGGTTGATACTAGTTTTACTATGCAAGATCGACACAAAGTCTCGGATGTACACTGACATGGCTCTCTCATACCTATTCTTAGCCAACAATCTCCATTACGTGATCTCCAAGGTACGTACATCTAATCTGAGAGTCGTACTCGGCGACGAATGGGTGATGAATCACGAAGGTAAACTAACTCAGTACTTGGAGAAATACGAGAAAATAGCTTGGGGAGATGTGGTGACGTCACTTTCCGATTCTAATGAAGAGATGTTAGAAGAACACGTGGCAAAAGAGCGGTTGAAGCGGTTTAACGAAACGTTCGAAGAAACGTTTAAGAAACAGAGTGGATGGGTCGTACCGGATTCGAAGTTAAAAGATGAAATAAAAGATTCCGTGACGAAGAAGTTAACTATTGCTGCGACGTCGTTTTATAAAAAGTATCACGTTGAGACTTGGGAGGAAAGTGTCAGATATGCCCCTGAAGATTTGGGTAATTACGTCTCTGACCTTTTCTCAGGAGTAGGATCATCGTCTTGTATGATTGTTCCTTCACTTAAAACTTCGGATTCAGTACTTTCAACTAAGTCATCAGAATCGGGACGTTGAGTGATGTGTGTTTTGAGGATGCAATTATGATCGTTAGATTGGTCATTGTTGGACACGTGTTGGCAGGTGAAGCATGTGATTGGTTATAGCAAGGAAGAGTGTTTTTTAAGTATGTGATGTATAGCCCACAAAACGAAGCAGCCCAGTTAAGGATATGTTCTTTATGAGAAGTCTAAGAGATTTGTGGCTGTGTGACGATCGTAACGGATTATATAAATTCATGTTTTCATATTCTGGATTTAAACTAGTGGATCCATAATAAACTACATCAAGAACAAGAACCATGATCCAAACATAATGTATTGTCTTTTTTCTGTATATATGAATAATTTTTACATTTATATACGCATTATCATGTCTACCCAATAAAACATGACCACATGCAGCATGGTCGACCATTATCATGATTTTTTTAGATATTTATGTTTAGGAAAATACAGATAGAAAAATTCTCGATGATGACTCTGTTCATTTATTGTTGTTATATATAATCATATATACCAAAATGTTTTATAAAAGATAAAATCAAAACTGACTCAGAACTTAACTGCATGAAGGGATATAATTTATAATTATGACTTATGAGTTATGACCAATCAAGTTGTTGATGTCATAACCAGAAACCCCCTAAAGTAATAATATCAGTTTAATATATTATTTTATTTTTATCATGCTTTTTTTTTTTTTTTTTCCACATTATCTATTAATTTAAATCTATGATGAATGCTTGTCAACTAGCACAATATCATTATAGCTCCTCTTGCAACACTTGATACCACGATAAACGAGATCTTGCAACATCCTGAAATTCATTGAAAACTTTTTGCAACTTCTGGGAATCGAACCCCAGACCAGGTGTAGAAGCCATAGATCCTTAACCACTAGGCCAAAGCTGCTTCCAATATCATGCTTGTTTAGTGAAGTATTATTACATATTATCAAATATCAAAACTTACAACTATAGAGGTTCTTAACGAAACAGTCAAAATATTTTTGCAAAAAATAATGTTAAAAAGAGATTTTTTTTTTGATTTGTCAGAAACAGATTAATATGTACTTACAGTATTGGACAAGTGTTATAAACGTTGACCAAACATATATTATAGTTCTGTAAGAATGTGCGATAATAGGATAGGTTAGTTATCAATCTTTGTCACTATTTATTTTACACCTTCAACTTGATGTATATGATATATTATATCCTTAAGTTATATAAAATTATAAATGTGTATTTAATTGGACGAAGTCGACCTGGTTGACTAATAATGTAGTCTCTTCATTTATTTATATTCTCAGATCTTATCACAGAAGTCAAAGTAAGCCTCACTTCAATCGAAACTACTAATTACAAAATTGTGTGCTTAATGTTTGTAGGAGCCTAGTTGACTGCATTTATAGTGTTTTTATGACATAGTTCGAACCCAAAAACCACCACACTAAATTAAATTTCTTTTCTAGAAAAAATATTTTCTAGATCATAACTCTATAACCAACAACATATAAATTACATCATAAATTTTTATCAGTTGAACTACCACGTTTTTATGACATAATTCTCAACTAACCAAGCAAGATTTTCATTCTTATCACCCTAACTCTTAACATCAGTTTCCGTATTATTCCACATTTAAAATTAAATAATGTTAAGTTTGAAAGCAAGCTTGTAATTTTAGATCTATATATATATATGTCTAAGCATGTTTCTATTAAGATAAAACCTTATAAAACGAGATTCCAAATTTACAAGCAAGGCATTTAATATTCATATGTTTCCATGGCCATATTTTCCTAACTCTAAGTTTTTTTTTACATGATAAATTTGAAAGACATTATAGGTTACATTAGTTATTGAGAAAGTGAGAATTGGCTGTAAAGCGTGCTACAGTCTAAAGTAGCCTGCAATTAAATTCGTTATGAGGTTTTTTACAATTGAAAAATAATTTCATTATCTATATAAAAGTCTACAATTATCATCGTAGATTTGGATCCCAATAAAATTGGCCAGTGAAGTCTGAAATAGTCTAAAAATCTCCAAGTAAACTGAAGTTATAATATACATAAATAAATGTTATTAAAAATGAATAGTAAATCATGGTTCGGAGACGTATATTAATATACATAAATATCCATACACATGCACACCTAACTTTGTCAGAATGAGATTGAGAGATTAAAAGAATCAAAAGTGTTTAAGACAATAGACAGAAGAGAAGATGGGAAAGTACGAAGAGACACCACGCAGAAGGTGTTGAGTTGTTCTGTAATAAAAGATTGATACGTAATTACTTACTTAAGTCACATTCGTTTGGTGGGTGTTGAGATGATTTAAGACAACTTCACACTCTTAATTTTTGTTGTGTTCTTGTCTTTTTATGTTTTTTCTATAAATAAATACATTATTATAGGTTAATGGAATTACTAATTAGTATATTTTCTTACATTTATAGTAAACTTGTTATATTATTTTCTTACCGTCAACGAAAATTTATTAACGTTTTCTTTTTCTAAGATGTTCTAATAAATTCAACGGTAATGTAGACGTAGACCCACTGGAAAATTCAGATCCATTTTCATATTCTCTTATATAATCCCCTTTATAATCTCCACTTCATTTTCATGCATCTTACTCACTTTATCATCTCTTCGTAAGCCTAAAAAAACAAACAAAAATACCAAAAAATAATTAAAATAATTATGGATATTCTCCTTCTCTTGTTCTGGCTTCTCTTCTCTTACCTTTTATTCAAGATCTGGAAACTCATAGACTCAAAGCAAGACAAAGATTGCTACATCTTAGACTACCAATGTCATAAACCATCTGATGATCGAATGGTGAGCACTCAATTCAGTGGTGAAATCATTTATCGAAACCAAAACCTTGGTTTAACGGAATACAAGTTCCTTCTCAAATCCATTGTAAGCTCAGGCATTGGAGAACAAACCTACGCTCCAAGACTAGTCTTTGAAGGCCGAGAAGAGCGTCCTTCATTACAAGATGGGATCTCCGAGATGGAAGAGTTCTATGTAGATAGTGTTAGAAAAGTCTTGGAGAGAAACCAAATCTCTCCTCAAGACATCGACATACTCGTTGTCAATGTCTCTATGCTCTCTTCAGTACCTTCTTTAGCTTCCAGAATCATAAACCATTACAAGATGAGAGACGACGTCAAAGTCTTCAACTTAACCGGGATGGGATGTAGTGCTAGTCTAATCTCCATAGACATTGTCAAGAACATTTTCAAAAGCTACGCAAACAAGTTAGCTCTTGTTGTTACATCCGAGTCTTTAAGTCCAAATTGGTATAGTGGAAACAACCGTTCGATGATCTTAGCCAACTGTTTGTTCCGATCAGGTGGCTGTGCTATTATCTTGACTAACAAACGTAGTTTGAAAAAGCATGCAATGTTTAAACTCAAGTGTATGGTACGGACTCACCATGGAGCTAGAGAGGAGTCTTACAACTGCTGTATACAAACCGAAGATGAACAAGGCCGTGTAGGGTTTTACTTGGGGAAGACGTTACCTAAAGCCGCGACTCGTGCATTCGTAGACAATCTCAAGGTTATAACACCCAAGATTCTTCCCATAACCGAGCTCTTAAGGTTCATATTAACACTTCTCATCAAGAAAATCAAGATTCGTCAAAACCTTAGCAAAGGCTCCACGAATCTCCCACAAGGGGCTCCATTGAAGGCAGGGATCAACTTCAAGACAGGGATTGAACATTTTTGTATTCATACCGGAGGAAAAGCTGTGATAGATGGGATTAAACATAGCTTGGATTTAACCGAGTATGATATTGAACCGGCGAGGATGACTCTTCACCGGTTTGGGAATACATCAGCAAGTAGTTTATGGTATGTGTTGGCTTACATGGAGGCCAAGAAGAGATTAAAGAAAAGAGATAGAGTGTTTATGATAAGCTTTGGAGCTGGTTTTAAATGTAATAGCTGCGTTTGGGAAGTTGTAAGAGATCTTACTATTGGGGAATCAAAAGAGAATGTGTGGAATCATTGCATTGATAATTATCCACCAAAATCGATTTCAAATCCTTTTTTGGAGAAATTTGGATGGATTCAAGATGAAGATCCTGAGACTTTCAAGGTCCCTAACGCTTTAAAGTAAAACGCAAACGCAAACGCATGGTGAACAATACTTAGTTAATTTTTTACGTTTTTTTTTGTTTTTAAATCTTATTGGAAAAAGGGATATGATCATATGAATGTAAAAGAAACTTCGATTTAGATTTTTGTTTTTAATATATAATTTGTTAATTCCATACTTATAAATAGTTCAAGGACATGCATTTTATTGGAATTAAACTTCTCTTTTTTATCATTTTAATTTTTTTTTTGTAATGTTCATCTTCACTTTATTTTGTACTATTGTTTCGCATTAACTTATCTTTGGCACGTTACATATTCATGCTCGTCCTTTGCTCTAATCATATATTATTATAAAAACAAAAATGAGGTATAATTAAATGTAGAAGTTCGAGGACTATAAATTTCATTGAAGTGTGTAGTTGGTAAATAAATAGTTTGCAGTGGACTTGTGAATTATAATGTTCAGATTCTGAAACATGTCTTAATCTACGTTTCGTTGTTATCAAAATCACATTAGTATTTACATACGATGTAGTTTTTGTTTTTTGGTCTAATGCAACGTAGTTTAATTTATATATTTTGCTATTTCTATTTACATAATAATAAATATTCGTTTTATTTTTCTTTTAAAGAAATTTAAGTTTGTTTGGTAGATCCATTTCATCACCAGATTATGGGCCCCATTTGTCTCTATAGATAATGAAAACACTTTGTATAATAAAAAGTATACTTATGCAGGACCAAAACAAAGGTCTATGAGAAAATAATATAATTAATGTGATTACTAAATATCATTAGTACTCTACATATGGGGTTTTATGCCATTATTTCATATGCTATTCAAGATATTATTATTCCTGTTTCACAATATTTTTTATTTTTATTTTTTCATATTTAAAAAAAAACCAATAACTTTCTTATATTTTTTTTGTTTATCTTTAATTAATATTTATTTTATTTTATTTTATTTTATTTTATTACTCAAAACATTAAAATGATAAAAAAATTATTTCTCATTGGTTGAATAGTATCCTTTTATGGATATATATTATATATATTTGAAGAATCTTTCGGTAAAAGTCATATTTGTACCAAATATTTGTTACTATGAGTTTGATCAATAATTAAAAATAAATTACAATCGGAGGAAAATAAATAAAAGACATGAACGTAGTGTTTCTTTTCTTCTACTCAAAGACGATCTTTTCAAGCATCTATTTGTTATCGAAAATTTCAAAACAAGTTATATTATAATAGGGATGGTTTTGGTTGTCAAATAATATAGTTCACCTTTTTTAAAGCAAATAAATATTTAAGCCAATATCTTACACTAACTATATTGTTCCAAAATTAGTACAAGATCTAATGGTTTTAGACTTTTAGTCAGAATAAGGAAGAAGAAAAACTACTTAAGTTAGCTAACAGAAGCAGCCACAACATCTCTGAAGAATCCATTCGAAGCTGCAAGAAGAAACCAATACATTAAAATGCTAACAACAAAAGAGAAGTGAAGACAAGCTTTTACGTACACATGGTGGAGACAAGAACATGGTCTATCTCTAAGAAACATGAGATTAGTGTTGTTGCTATTGTCTAACGAGAAAATACTGGAAAGATTTTTCTCAAGTACATAACTCTTGTTGTTTGAACCTTCAGGAGACAGAGAAGAGACAGATGAAGAGAAGTAGTATTTTTCACAATCAACTCCATAGCTTATGGGAAGAGAAGACGAAGAAGAAGACGATGAACCAATTCTTTCCTCTTCTTTCATTATCTCATTGAACTCTCTAATTATTCTCTGTCTGCTTTGTTTTCTAATCTTTTGTCTCCTGGGACTTGTTTTGAATCTTAGGTGTTTAACCTAATGGTCATCATCTAATTATTACAGCCTCAACTACCTTATATGTTTAACTATTACCAAAATCTAACCGTAATCGTATTAAATGATTAATAACGGTAATCGTTAATCATACAATTAATTGATTTCGATGAATTCTCACAACGCAAACATGTACTATAAATTCAGTGCTAAGTTTTTTTTAATGATTTGTATGGATTATATTGTATTTGAAAAATCTTTGAAAATAAATAACCACATATATCTATAACTTAAAGATCCCATGATTTACAAAGGTAATGTTGTATGAACATAATTCAGATCATACTGCAGATATAAAATAATATTTTCAGAAAATTTGTGTTAATTTTCAAGAGTTTGAACTCAATAAAGTTGCATTCACCTTATAAGACATGTAATTACCATCTAATAACAAGTGACTATATCTAATAACAAGTGTTTTGGTTGTATTTTAACATACATGGAACACATGTTATATTCAATAACAGAAGATTTTATTGTAAATTTTCAAATACATAATCGAATAACATTGTATTTTTAATTTTATTTAAAATACATTCAAATACTTGAAAATACAATTTTCAATAACTCCACCTAAGTTTAAGGAACAATTGTTTGAAAATATTGGGATAGTTGATTTCCCAATTCCATTTTCGCAACTTCTAGAGTTTTTATCAAAGCAGTTGTCTGATTTTCGTTAAGTTGATTCAGAGGTTTTTCCCACCAGTTCTGCATTTCTTCCCTCTTTGCTTTCAACTCATCCAAGCTTTTTTTGTTTATCTTTTCCATATCAATTTTTGCTGACTCCTACAATTAATTTATATGAATAAGTAAAAAATCTATAACTTTAGATGTAAAATTAAGCGAAAATACCTTAATTATGGGATTTTTTGGGATTTTTATTTTATGTTTATAGAAAAATAATATGGTTATAATTATTTTATGTCTAGAACTTTTGAAGAATATAATCTAGTAATATAAATGAACATATTCATTGTAATGGATTGATTCTCATGTCAGTTATTTGTTCATGCATGTTGATGTAACTTACGATGCTCTAGTTATTATTTTAAATATATAATTTATTTGTTATTGTGCATAAATTTGAATAAAAAACATTATCAATAATTATATTCTTATAAATTTTAAATTAAAATTTTAAAGTTACCTGGGTGAGTATATTATTGAGAGCTTGAATAGTTGCGTTGGGACCATATTCAGCCAAGTGAATAGGATATTGAAAAGGATTGTTAAAACGGTGAATCACAGATCTGAGATCATGAGTGCCAAAAGAATAAGGTTTGCCGGTAGGTGAAAATAAAATCACTCCAATGTTTACACCACACAAAGTGCTGAGTTCCGCAGCCTTTTTAAAAATACCATGTTTTCTTTTCGAAAAAGTAGTTATTAGATTGTTATAATTTTTCATTCTCACCATCTCTAGTTTTCTACGACCTTTTTGGATTCTCACCATTTTCAAAACAAAATAAACTTTATTGTTTTTTAAAAGAGAAATAGACTTGATGTTTAAAATGAAATATGTCTGATGTATTTATAGAGATATGATGCCAGCAAATATTTTATATTATTAATTTTTTCTTTAATTTTTTATAAGAAAGTTTTATTAGCATTTAAAGCACTATAAAAAAATTACCTCTATATTTATATAAATGGTATAAGAACTTAATATTTTAAATCCGGTATATATTATTTGGTATCTCTTGCCAACTAATTACATGCATGTATCTCTTGCCAACTAATTACCTGCATGTATATCTAGCCAACATGAGACACTAAATAAATAGTTACATGTAATAAGTTAATGCATATCATTTTTAGTCAAACCGTCAATGCATATCACAGCTAATATTATGTGCCAACTAATTACATGTATCTATCTTTTGCCAACTAATTATCTGCATCTATCTCTTGCCAACTAATAAAAATTGTTTTCAAGGCAGAATTATAATTTGAGACACAAAATATATAGTTACAAGTGATAAGTCAATGTATATTATTTTTTTAGTCAAACAGTCAATGCATATTATTTTTTTAGTCAAACCGTCAATGCATATCATTTTTAGTCAAACAGTCATTGCATATCATAACTAATATCATGTGTACATAAATGCATATATATCTCTTGCCAACTAATTACTTGCATGCATCACTTGACAACTAATAAAAATTGTTTCAAGGCAGAATTATAATTTGAGACACTAGATAGATACTTACAAGTAATGAGTCAATGCATATCATTTTTTAAGTCAAACAGTCAGTGCATATAATAACTAATATCATTTGTACATATGTGTATATATATCTACATGTATATCTTGTCAACAAATTAAAATTAATCTTAAGACATAAATATAATAGATGAATAGTTCCAAATAATTAGTCAATAGATATCTTAACTAATATCATTTTTATATAAGTACATATGTATCTCTATGTATATATTTCCAACTATTTTTTTGAGACATAAATATAATTTGAGATACTAAATGGATAGTTATAGTGGAAGCATTATTGGACCATTGATTCAAGGTTTAAAAGTTTCTATACCATATTTGAGGTTTGAAAACTAGAGAATGTTGTTTATTATAAATTAATAGATATAAAGACCTTATATAGGTGCTAGTATGAGAACATATAATCGTTTTCTGTGATCACGTGTTACAAAGAGAACTTGTACATCACAAGATATGTCACACTTGCGAACCGTCCGTCGAGTATCTGAGTGTTGCGAAAAGAGTGTGTCTATCATGGAGATGTCATACATACAAAACCACATGTCGGAAAAAATTGTATCATTAAAGCATCGCAAGTAGAAGTGTTATCGCATTCATTAAAATTTGTAATATTAACGTTGTAATAGATGATTAAAAATATATAGTTACAAATAATTAGGCAATGCATATTTGAACTAATATCGTTTATATATATGTACGTGTGTATCTACATATATATCATGCCAACTAGTTAAAATAGTTTTTAAGATATAACTATAATTTGAGACATTAAATGAACATGTACAAATAATAACTATCGTTTATGTATGACAAATGAGATGTTATATGGGTTCGCATTGATGGATATCAAAAATGATCTTCTTTAAAAGTAGCTGTCGAAAGCTTGATTGATAAATTTACTTCTAAAAATGTTAAGAGAGCAATATTTAGTTGAATAATAAGACATTGTTGTCATTTTATTTTAGATTGAGATATTTTTCTAACACGATATTTGGACATGATTTTTTTTTGTTTCTCTATACTATTGTAGAAAGAGAAAATATTCTCAACTATTAGAGTTGATAGATTCATTGACTAGTTATCATGGCACAACTTCCTTTTTCATGCTTATTAATTATCATAGAAAATAGAATTTGATACATCATTTATTGACTATGTGATTGTTTCCACAAAAGTTAAAACTACCACACCCGTTTTTTATGATTTAATTGAACTCATATTTATATAACATTCTAAAAATTCTCATTAAATATATTATTAAAATTAACATAAGTACTATCAATTACTCGCAACCAATATTACATTACTTCATAAACCAAACATGGAAGCAACTTCAAAAAAATCTTCATATTTTTTATCTTCTCGTCTTTATCATAACTTCACGATCACCAATAACTTCACGATAGTATCGTGCTTACTTGATTCACATTTATTAAATTCTACCTAAAATACCTAAAATACTTAGTTAACAATAATAATATTAATACTTGGTTAGAAAAAAATATTATATAAACTTTATATGTAACATTATTTATATTATATTGGTGAGAGATATATATATATATATATAGTATTAAATATTATATATAATATTTACAAAATGGATTTGGAAGTTTCCATTCATGTTCCGTCCCGTTTTATTTCCAAAGTAGAATTAGAAACTTGTCACATATAAAAACATATTTTAAAATGGGACGAAAATTTTTGAAATCATACATATGAAAGGAAAATTGTTTTTTCTTATGAATGATAAGTGACATCTTTTGGTGTTGACAAATGTCTAATTTTCTTAATGAAACTTTTATTTAACACTTCTATTGTATTAACATCTCTTAATATTGGTATAATATTGCAAATCATATATATGAAAGAGAACAAAAAATTTCATATGAGTGACAAGTGATATTTTTTTGTGTTGACACATGTCTAGTTTTATTTAATGAAACTTTTAATTAACATTTTTATTGCATTAACATCTCTTAATATTAGTGATGTAATATTGCAAAAAAAAAATTTAAATCTTAATATTGCAAAATCTACTGCCTTAAACCTTATTCATAGACTCATATGTTGCGGCTTCCAAGCACCTAAGTAAACTCAAGTCACGTTTGTGCTTCCACACCTACTTAGCTCCCTTCGACGTGTGACCAACCTTTTCACTTGACATTTACAATTTCTCAAATTAATTAAGATTACATTAATATTATATAAGTCTGTTCTTTTTAAAATGTATAATATTTTTTTTTGTTAAATCCTTGAAACCTATGTGATATTAAAAATCACGACTTACCATTTCTAGATTTGTGTTGAATTAATACAAAAAAATTAATCTTTAGAATGTCATTTATAAACTATGGTTATTGTACAAAAAGTGGCATGGTTAATTAACGCAACCATCTAGGGCAAACCACATAAGAAATAATAAAAAATGTAGTAAAAAAGAAAAATAAAAACTCCTAAATCAAAATTCGAAAATTTTCAAATTAGCTTTTTAATTTTATTTTATTCATATTTGTCCTTTTTCACAACGGTCAAACGCCAGCACTTGCTGTAACGGTCTGATTTATTTTTTTAATCCTCTGAATTTTTATTTTTTTCGTTTTAATTTAACCTTTTTCATATCGTTCTTATTATTCAATCTTCTTTCTTCTCTCGTTGGAGACGACACAACAACATTTTTCTTAGCCTGAAGATATTTCAAATTCGATTGGTGTTGATTCTCCTAGATTGCTTTGTGGAATCGGAATCTTAACTCAGACGTTCTCTGTTTGATCGCTGGTAATTTCCTGTTTCATTACCCATGATTTCTGAAGATTCAGAGACACATTTTAAGTTTTGAATCTTCCATTGATGATTCCATATGTAAATGTATGTTTGACGATGATTTTTAGGTAGAAATTTCGATTAATTTGAAATACAGATTCGTTTGTTTATGTTTAGGTTGTGATTTGCTGAATTTGTAGATTTGATCTTAATATGAGGGTAATAGAGTTTGAGATCTTCAGATTGTGTGGATAACTTGACTTACCATGGCGATTAATAACTTGATATTGCGATTTATGCAGGGATACATTGTTTGTGTTGCTTTACAAAAGTATTAGAAGGAAGAGACTAAATGGATTCAAAAAGAGGAAGTTCGACGAAATCTCCATGTCAAACTCCACGGTCAACTGACAAGTCAAATCGAGATCTACGATTAGCTGAATCAAATGCAAATTCAAATCCAGTTAGCAAGAATGAGAAAGAAAAGGGTGTGAATATACAAGTTATTGTTCGTTGCAGGTATATCTTAATAATTAACTCCTTTTGAGCAGCTTCTTGTTGCTTTAAAGTATTAATCTCCACTCTGTGTGGTTATGTATTTTCAGACCGTTTAATTCGGAGGAGACGAGGTTACAAACACCTGCTGTGCTTACCTGCAATGAACGGAAAAAGGAAGTGGCTGTAGCTCAGAATATTGCTGGGAAGCAGATTGATAAAACGTTTTTGTTTGACAAGGTTTAGTTCATCTTCATTACGTTTTTGGTTTAATCTTTAAAGGCTTTTTAACTATAGTGTGAATGATGATAGTTTGTGTACTATGGTTAAAGCTGAAAGAAAGCTTCCTCCTGCTTACAAGTTCTTGGAATTTGTTAGGTTTTTGGCCCAGCATCTCAACAAAAGGACCTGTACCATCAAGCAGTTTCTCCTATTGTCTTTGAGGTTCTTGATGGGTATAATTGCACCATCTTTGCATATGGGCAAACAGGAACTGGGAAGACTTATACAATGGAAGGAGGAGCAAGAAAAAAGGTACAACGTCCATTTAAGGAACATGTTTGAAATATCTTAATGATTGGTAAACTGAATCCTCATTTGATGGAATATATTTGTTTCTTGCCAGAATGGTGAAATTCCAACTGATGCAGGTGTTATCCCTCGAGCAGTCAAACAGATATTTGATATACTGGAGGCACAAAGTGCTGCTGAATACAGTTTGAAAGTTTCATTTCTTGAGCTCTACAATGAAGAACTAACGGACCTTTTAGCTCCAGAGGAAACAAAGTTCACAGATGATAAATCAAAGAAACCTCTGGCCCTTATGGAAGATGGAAAAGGTGGTGTTTTTGTCCGAGGACTGGAAGAAGAAATTGTCTCTACTGCTGATGAGATTTATAGAGTCTTGGAGAAAGGGTCAGCTAAGAGGCGCACAGCAGAGACACTTCTCAACAAACAAAGTAGTAGATCTCATTCGATATTTTCAGTTACAATTCACATTAAGGAATGCACTCCAGAAGGAGAAGAGATCGTCAAAAGTGGAAAGCTCAATCTAGTTGATCTTGCTGGTTCAGAGAATATTTCACGGTCTGGTGCTAGAGAGGTATAAATAACATCAGAGAACCATGATTTTATCATTGACAGAATAATAGTGTAGCTTACCTCATGATTTTAGTTTAACAATATGAGATCACTACATTTCAGGGTAGAGCCAGAGAAGCTGGTGAGATCAACAAAAGTTTGCTCACACTTGGACGTGTCATAAATGCTTTGGTTGAACACTCTGGTCATATTCCATATAGGTAACAAACTATTTTGCCTTCTCAGGAAGATTTTGGCACATGGTCTATATGATTCCTAATCATATCATTATATGTATTTTAACTTCAGAGAAAGCAAGTTGACAAGATTACTAAGAGACTCTTTGGGAGGAAAAACAAAAACATGTGTAATTGCTACAGTTTCACCCTCTGTTCATTGCCTGGAAGAAACACTCAGCACCCTTGATTATGCACACCGTGCCAAACACATCAAAAACAAACCAGAGGTGAGTCAAATATATGCTGCTCTTTATTTCTGCCAGTTTAGTTATATAAGACTCTTTCTTCTGCATTTCAGGTTAACCAAAAGATGATGAAATCGGCTATTATGAAAGATTTGTATTCTGAAATTGATCGTTTGAAGCAAGGTATTTATTAGTCACCCTTGATGAAACCTCTCTTTTGTTTATCAAATGGTTACACTAAGCCGTTTGGTTTATAACTGTCTGTTTTTGACTGTTCAGAGGTCTATGCTGCAAGGGAGAAAAATGGTATCTATATTCCAAAGGAGAGGTATACTCAAGAAGAAGCTGAGAAAAAGGTACAGTTCTTATTAAGGCATAAGTATCACCTTCATCTTACAATATTAGATGGTAGATTCAGACTTCATTCTGTATTGGTTGCTGCAGGCTATGGCTGAAAAGATAGAGCAAATGGAAGAAGAGGGTGAAGCTAAAGACAAGGTAAGCAGATCAATTTTGAAAAGATTATAATGAACTCTCTTTTTTTCTCCTTTCGATTTGCTTTAAGTTATTCAAAACAACCAAATATGCTGACTATTATGTTTGTTGAATGTAGCAAATCACTGACCTTCAAGAGCTCTACAACTCGGAACAGCTTGTAACCGCTGGACTGAGAGAGAAGCTTGATAAGACTGAGGTATCTATCACAAGTTTTAGTTATGGCTTTTCCACCGACACTTCTTATAGTCTTTTCTTCTCTGATTTCAGAAAAAGCTGAGAGAAACTGAACAAGCATTGTTAGACGTCGAAGAGAAACATAGACAAGCAGTTGCTACAATTAAGGAAAAAGAGTATTTGATATCGAATCTCCTTAAATCTGGTTAGTTGGTAGTTCAGTTCATCCATGTTCACATAGTTGTATATTTCAGATGATACTTTGGTTTAACCTTTTTCACATTTGCTCAGAGAAAACACTTGTTGACCGCGCTGTTGAGCTTCAGGCAGAGTTGGAAAATGCAGCATCTGATGTTTCAAACTTGTTCGCCAAAATTGGTTTGTATTGATTCCTCTCTCTCTCTCTCTTCTTTCTCATTGTTGCTGAAAACTCACTCAGCTATTGATTCAACCAGAGAGGAAGGACAAAATCGAAGACAGTAACAAATCTCTCATCCAAGAGTTTCAATCACAATTGCTACGACAACTTGAACTCTTGAACAACAGTGTTGCTGGTTCAGTGAGCCAGCAGGAAAAACAATTGCAAGACATGGAGAAAGTTATGGCATCATTTGTATCTGCAAAGACAGAGGTAAGATGAAATGAAACCTTGTTACTTAATGACACTGTGATGCCTTATCTTCGATTCGTTTTTTCTTTAATCATATTCTCTACAGGCTACTGAAACACTACGAGGAAGTATAGCACAGCTAAAGGAAAAGTACAATTCAGGAATCAAATCTTTAGATGATATAGCAGGAAATCTCGATAAAGACAGCCAATCGAGTTTGAATGACTTGAACTCGGAAGTGAAGAAACATTCTTGTGCACTGGAAGATGTAAGACGAGAATCATTTTCTTAAAGCACTGTGATATTCTTATAATTGATATTTGACCTCAATGAACTGGTGTTTTAAATTCAGATGTTTAAAGGATTTACATCAGAGGCTTACGAGTTACTTGAAGGGCTACAAGGTAGTCTTCACAATCAAGAGGAGAAGCTTTCTGCATTCACACAGCAACAGCGTGACTTGCATTCCCGTTCAATAGAGTCTTCTAAGTCTGTCTCCTTAGTGATGTTAGATTTCTTCAAGACTCTAGACACACATGCCACTAAGCTAACAAAGCTAGCAGAAGATGCTCAAAACGTCAATGAGCAGAAATTATCTGCATTCACTAAGAAATTCGAGGTTTGTTTTTTTTTTGATACTCCATTGAAATGACAATGAGCTTCTTCTTCTCTTACTTTAAATTTGGTGATTCAGGAATCAATAGCAAATGAAGAAAAACAAATGCTTGAAAAAGTAGCAGAGTTACTAGCGAGTTCAAATGCTAGGAAGAAAGAATTGGTTCAGATAGCTGTACAAGATATTCGTGAAGGATCATCTTCGCAAACCAATGCATTGAATAAAGAAATGTCTTCAATGCAAGAATCAGCTTCATCCATTAAAGTCCAATGGAACACTCACATAGATCAAGCAGAATCTCATCATCTTGATAACATCTCTGCAGTTGAAATCGCAAAGGAAGATATGCAGACAATGCTTCTAAAATGGTAATCAAATCAATCACCTTCTACTTGATTTTTTTTACTTATTTAATTCTTTGAGTCATGATTGTGATTCTACAGCCTGGAGAATTCAAGAATCGGAACACAACAATGGAAGATGGCTCAAGAATCATTAGTTGATCTAGAGAAGAAGAATGTGGCAACCACGGATTCAATTATTCGGTAATTACACACGCTTTTAAATCCTTCATTGCAAATCTTATTTTACTAACATTCTTATGCTAAACTAAAACCAGAGGAGCTATAGAAAACAACGAGAAACTACGAACTCAGTTTTCGTCTGCGGTCTCAACCACTCTAAGCGATGTTGATTCCGCAAACAGCAGTATCCTCTCATCCATTGACAGTAAGTTAATCAATAACATAGTTTTACTAAATCAATCAATCAAAAATCCTCTAATTTATTTGAAATCACAGAGTCGTTACAACTCGATAAAGACGCATCCGTGGATATTAACTCGACAATTACTCCTTGTTCTAAGAACTTGAAAGAACTACGAACTCACCATGATAACAATGTTATTGACATCAAACAGAACACAGGCCAATGTCTTGGTCACGACTACAAGGTAACACGATCTCCATTTTATTGTATTTTAAAATCAGACAGCATTATTTAAATTAAATTAACCCAAAAAAAACAGGTGGATGAAGGCACAAGCTCAACGCCAAGGAAAAGAGAGTACAACATTCCAACGGTGGGATCAATAGAAGAACTTAAAACACCGTCGTTTGATGAATTGTTGAAGGCGTTTCATGATTCGAAGTTGTCGTCGTCGTCTAAACAAATGAACGGAGAAGCTAAATACGTTAGTAACGGTAGACCTCCGTTAACGGCTATCAATTAAAGCTATTGTTTGTGTTGGAGATCCGTGAGATTTATAGGAAAACACGGAACACTGAGTGTATGTGTATAGCCAACAAATCTCTCGCTTGGTTATTTTTTGAACTCACTCTCTTAGTATTATTATTTTACGTTTTTTTTATTATTATTATTATAAAAGATCAATTTCCCAAATTTTATTATTTAAATGAAGATAAAAGAGAAAAGTTAGAGAAACATGGTACATATCAAAAGAAAAGGTGACCACATAAAAAATAAAGAGTTAAGTTACACATTAGACAAAGGAGATCTTTCTCACTGTCTAGTCCTAAAGACAATAGCCTACACATGCATGCATGCATGCAATTACAGAAACCAAGAGACACACCCATTTTAACAACTCACAATAACTTCCTAACCCTATTTTTTTCAAGAGACCTTTTTGATAAACTTATTAAAAAAATAAATAAAGAACTAACCATTAAGTTCTACTGCGGAGATAGAGACATGAGAAAGAAGAGAGAGAGAGAAGTGTATTTATCCAACGGTCATTACTTTACCCTCAACTACACGTGTCTTCGTCCTAGCCTTTGACACATCATACTTGATACATCATACATGAATGAAACACCTGCAGAATCTCTATTGTATTTGTTGTCTTTTCTTTAAAGTTTGGTACTGTCATGTTTGGAGTTGATAGATGAGATTGGGAAGAGTTCAAGGGTTTTTAGTGGTATCTTTGGACTGTTCATCATCATGTTACAACATGGAATGTGTGATGATGATGATGATGAGGGATATGATGGTCGTGGGCCCATATCCATCATCATCATCCAATCTCGACCGTACGATGTGTTAGGACCCGTGATTGATTTTTGCATTAACATCTCTTCAGGTCCACTTTTAGTGCAGTAATATTCATTCACCATTTTGCTTTGAGCTTCTCCTCCATTTCCCTATGTATTTTACAAACCATAGATAATCATCAAACAATATAAACTACACTTGTAAAATTGTTATAAGCATATTAACAATTTAATATTCTCAAAAACAACAAAAAAAAAGATTTAGTATCTTGACTTGGGGATTTCTCATTTAGCCATGTAAAAGGTTTAAATAACATAAAAATATGTTATTCAAAAGATTTGAGATTTGATTTAAGCTTTGATTAATCCGGTTGTATAAAAAATCATATATACATATATTAATACGTAAACTAAGTTATTTATCGGTTCAAACTTGTTTTTTCTTTCTGGAAGCTTAATTTTTTTTTTTTGTATCAATTTAACCGATTTTGGCCATAAATATTGAATCCATTATATATACATAAATTTGTAAAAAAACGTTTAAAATAAATAAAAAGGTTGACTATTAGCTAGGTATATTACAACATACCTGATGAGGAAGAGAAATTGGAGAAGGATGAGAGCAACAAGCAAAAGACATATAATCATATGAACGATGATGCTGGTTATAAGGATTGTGATGATCAATGATGTTATTATTAATCGGTTGAGACATCATCGATATAGGTTTAGGTTTGAGTTGTTGAAGTTGGAGTTGAAGTTGATGTTGTTGTTGATGAAGTTGCTTGGCTAGTTTCTTCCTTAGCTTCTGTCTATCTCTAGCCTTATGGTTCTGAAACCAATAAAAGACGTTCTTCCCCTCGATGCGACCATAAAACGCCAAGTGAGCTGTGATTTGCTGTATCTGCACCGCGTTTGGAGTTCGTATGCCGCTCCGGTACATCTCTTCCAAGATCATCAGTTGCTCCGGCGTTGGACACCACCTCGTTGAAGCCACAGGACTCATTCTCCGTTCAGACAAATAGTAAATGGCTAGTGTTCTTTGTGGTTTGTGTCTGTTCTTTAATTATGATATCTCCACACACACTTAGGGTTATGTATATTATATAGAGATGTGTGTGGATGAGGTTATTTATACATCCAAAAATGGATGTTTATAGGGTTATAGAGAAAATGGTAAAGTTATAAAAATTAAAGTGCATTGGAAAGGGACACAAGAGAGAGAAGGGTTAGACAAAAAATAAACATAAAGAAAGAACATTGTACTATATTGTTTTTTATGTTACATTCAAACCGGCCCATCTCATATGTTCCAAAATTATTTCATAATCTGTAAATTTGAATATTTTTGGAATTACTATAGTTTTAACTTTCATTGTTCTTGTCGGGAGTTTTTCACTTTGCATGTACAGTTTCATATATTAATAATACAAGGGATATTTTACCATATATATATTATCAAATGGCACATTAAGAACGGTCCATTTCGATTTTTTTTTCGTAAATAATTAAATATGTTTTCAAATAGACGAAACGTTATGTAGTATTTTGTGTAAAACTGTATATATATATATATATATTCATTCTTATTATAAATATAAAGTATGTAACTTAAGGGAAATGATAGTGGAACAAAAATCAAAAAGAAACAATGAAGGTGCATTGGTTAAGACATTGACTCATCAATCTGTGTACAAAAACATATAATAATCAGTTCCATTTATTTTTGTAATCAAAAAGAAATTATAGTTCTTATTAACAAATATTCCTAATAAAAAAATACATTTCCAAAAGAAAATATAGACGATATGATCGAGAGAATGTGATCAATCATATCAAGACCTAGAATAGATAAATATATATGCATGTATATAGAGAGAAGAATGAAGAGAAACTTAAATGATTATGTCATAATTACTTTACTACGATTTTACTCTCTCAACAGGATGACATTGACACATCATATTTAAAGAAGAAAAAAGGGTAAGTTTTATCCGATCTTTACATGGACAGACAAGTTAGTAAATTACTACAGCCAATTGTAATAAAACATACACGTTCTATTAATAGTTTTCATTATCTATATATACATTACAATCATAACGAAAAATTAACATTAATTATAGAATTAACAAAGTGTGAACATGGTTAATTTCATAATATTTTGTAAATTTAAAAAGTGAGAATGTGTTTCAATATCATCACATCAAGCATAGAATTGTCTGTTTATTAGAATCTCTGAGCATTTGACTTTAACGTCTGCATGCAAAAACATTGCATGCATTAGCATTCGCACCTATTAGTTGTCTATAGGCTCGAAAGCTCTGTCTCTGTGTCCTCTGTCAACTTCTTGATTTTGTATATTAAATTTTTTAGGGCTAAAGGATATTTATGTTCTCGTCTAGAAATAATAATAATGAAAATTCGTGTTATAAATTCTCCATTGCTCGTAATAAATCCTTTAATATAGAAAATACCATTACTCATCAACAAAATTAGCTTGTTTCTGGACTTCACACTGAATTTATTGAAAGAAAAATAATTTTTAAAATTAAAATAACACAACTGTAATAATCACAAAATAACATTTAGTCATATATAACGAAATTCAAAATGTCACAAGGTTTTGTAATTTTTTAGTTACCCACCTAATACCAATATCATTATTTTTTTTAAAATTAATTTTTGGCACGAGCTAAATAATTACACGATCAGTAAGTATATATGCATACTCTTTTTCAGATTTTTTTTCTAATTTTCTTATTTATAAAGGAAAAACATAAATAAGAGACAAGACTATAAATGCATGCATGCAGACAAATTGCAATTTGCCTCTGCATTTCCTTTTAACACAGTTTCTTTTTTAAATTCTATTTTTAAAAAAGGTAAAAAAGTAAGTGGTATTTGTATTCACACACATAAATGCGTAGTGTTCTGTCAACATTCTTATTAAATCCTAAACTGTTGGTAAAATACCAAACAGCTCTTTTGCTGTTTCGCATTTCCTCTCTTTTGTCCCCATTTATCTTCTTCTTCATTCTATTACAACACTTTATTGTACAATGCAACTATATGCTTCATTCATATACATTGTATCATATGTATATTATATGAACTAATTAAGACACGTAAACCTACAACAACGACGTACCAATATATGAAGTAATTGCATAGATGGACCATGCATATGTAACTGTAATATCAAAAGGAATGTTAAACTCGAGCTATAAAATTTTTCTACTTCAATGGAGAATTGGAAATTACCACCTACTCAATTTAAAATTTGTAAAAAAATTAATATCATGTTTCTCGACAATTATTATTATAATGAAACCCTTAAATATATATATTATACTGTTTTTTTTGACAATTTTTTTTTCTTAAATCTAATTAATAAAAACAATAGTGTTGCGGTTGCCTAGGTCTTTATATGTTAACATGATAAAACATTATATCATGAAATATATATGGATTGGCATCTAAATTATTATTTAATGTGGACAAACTATGTTTTAAATATAATAATGTATTTATCCGAGAACTATATAATGGATGAATTTTTATCTATAATTTATTTGCTAACATAATATAAATTTGTGATATATATTAATATATAGTCTATATTATATAATATAGATAAACATAGTTATAATGTTAACAAATGAATTACCGATATAAACTTTATTCATCATTCATTGAATATGTAGATTACTATGTTCATAACATATTTTTATATCATATTAAATAATAACTTAGATGTTAATATATACATGTCAGATGATATAAGTCCATACTAATTTTAAAGTTAATCCAAACAATAAATAACTAACGGTTTGATTATTGTTATTATTTATAAATAAAACTAATTTGAAAATTATTAAGTCTACAATTTTCACTTAACAACAAAAAACTAATTTTAAAATTAACATAAATTTAGAATTTATTTACTAATTTATCCTACTACCTAGTTTAAAATCCAGTTGATTACATAATCATCAATTATAAGTTCATTCACATCTAAACTTATAATTCACACTTTACATATAAATTTTTTTTAATTAGTTAGTAAACAAAATACAAAAAGAAGATTACATAAAAATAAAAATAATGCCAAAAAAAGAAATTAAAAAAGAAACAAAAGAGATGATTTGACGAGTGACTGATCAAAATATGGCAGACTGTCTCATACCTTTCTTTTCTAATTTGCTGACTTTTCTGTTCTCTCTCAAAAACTTAAAATTAATTACCAATTTTTTGGAGTCAATGCACTTGTCCCATTCAAATCTGAATTATCATTATCTCAAAATTGAATCGTCTCGTCTTCAAAGAACTTAAATGAATTGTTATAACAACTAACAAAAATAAGTATTAAGTAATACTATTTGCTATTAAGTAACAAAAATATTAACAAATATTATTAAAAAGAAAAAAAAATTATAGTTAGTTCATGCAACCGTAATAACTAAGTCTCATGACCAATTTTTTATTGTAAAGGAACGATCACATCGAGCGTTAACTAATACTAGATGTGATAGTATATGTTAGATAGAGTATAGCTTATTGACATTATCGCATACATAAAATATGTTTTTATGACCATACAACTGCAGAGGTCAACACCAAAATGTAGACAATTTATTATGTTCAATAGTAAACTTATAAATTTACCTCTGTTTTGTCTACTTGGTGAATTATTTAGAGTGAATATTACCATTATCATTATTATTTGTGTGAAAAAATTAATTTCTCATAAGCTACTGTTAATAAACAGAAAAATTTACATAATATATGATAATTCTACGCAATACCATTTTATCTTTTGTAATATATACATCATTTAATTTTCAGTAAAATTATAAACAGTTGGATATCTTATTAATTTGGATTTTAAATATATACATAAATATAAGTTGACAAAAAAAAAGAGTAGATGATTGATGGATATGATTTGTAATCTACTACTCTTTGGTAAGTGTCATAACACATTATTGTTTAATCATCTATATTTAATTTTTGTAAAAAGATATATTTTCCAGAGTTCAGACAGATGCAGTCCAGACTGATAATTCACCATTAATAATTATGACGTCATCTTCTTCTTCAGTCTAGCTTATAGTGTTTCGATGTTATATGAGTTTTATTGTTTCAAATCTTTTCATTTATCTATTAAGATTTGATTGTTTGGTTCATAGTGCTAACTGCTAAATAATCATGTTTAACCTAAAAGCTCGTGGTAAAATAATGGATTATTTACCATTTATTTCTTTAAAAATTTCGAATAAAAATTTTGTTTCAAAATCATATTATAAATTTATTTCTTTATCCTTCATAGTTTGAGAATGAATATGCTTATGTTTGGGTTTGTATTTGTATAAGCTTCTAAATCTTTCATGTAAAATGGTATTTATTTAGTTATTTACCAATATTTATATTTGATTTAATATCAATGAATAAATCAAATCTTGAAAATACGATATAGCCTGTAATCTATGCCAGAGATTTGTTAACAAAATTAAGTCTTGAGATTTATTGGGCTCAAGACATAACAACAAAAACAAACCAACTCAAGCATAAGCCCATCAACAAGCCCAACAAGAAACATTCTAGTTCTGTTGGTGTTCGTCTGTTTTATCTACCTTATCCACTCCATTGAAGATGAGAGTGAGTATTGAGAGATTTAAGTGTCTTTTGCTGAGATTGAGCTTAATGGTGGATGATTGATTTAAGTGGTCTTGGTTGGTCTAAGTCTACTCCATAACCAAAAGTATCCAAACTTGAGTAAACATCAATTCTAAAAAACAAAAATAAAATGAAGAGAACATATCTGATCTGATCAATCAGAGATAGCAGCAGCAGCATACATATTCCTCCAAGGCTCAGGCGTGTTCTGGCCACAATTCTCCAGGATATTCACCAATGCTTCAGCTCTATATGACATAGCCTCATTTTCTGTTATAAAGCTCTGCAGTACACCATGAACACTCTCTCTTGCCATGCTTGTCAGGATCTGAGTGTATGTTTCAATTGATGTGAAAAAATCTGGTAGTAGAACTGTTTCATAGTCCTTCATAACTCTACTATCCAACTGTTCGATATCGATCAAGCGTGCCAAAGGTTTCCGGCTGAAAAACAAGAGGAGATCCTTGAGCTATGACAAAAGTTATGGTCTTTCATAGTCACTTTCTGAAGTTAAGAATAAGCGATCTTACCTCTTTTTGATCTCTGAGATTTTAGAGTCACTTTTGGTTGAGAAAGAGATACCCTTGAGCTTAAGTAGACCCTTTATCTTTCCAAAACATTCCTCCTTTGTAACAATGTATATTATCTTTGAAGAACATGAATCCAGAATCTCTCCACACTACAATAGAAATAAGCAACTCCATAACTATGCCATTGATGTTAGTTTTAAGAACTTGTGACAGTAAGAAAATAGTGTATCAAACGACATACCTTCTGCAGCTTTTCTTCCTCTGAGGCGCAGACATTTACAGTCTGGGTAATGAAAGAGCCTTGGCTCGCAATAGAATCCTTGACGGTAACTCTGTTAATTGATCTCCCCAAAAGACTCTGGACGGCTGGGATATGGGAAGTGTTATAACTGTCGTTGAAAACTATAGATTGATGTTTGCCGGTAATGGCCTGCTTAATGGATTTAACAGCATCTAGATAGCCACCAGTGCAAAGTGAGCCTAGTTCATCAATTACCTGTGTAAGTGTGAGATATTAATTAGCAGTGTTAGTTTGTTAAATGCTCAATCAATCAATCCGAATAAGGTAGCAGATAGAGATGGTTGATTTGTATATTTCCGAGTGTTCGAAAAGGAACCAAAACTAACAAACATCATTTGTAATAAAACAAACCACCATCATCAATGCAGAAGCCGATACTTGAAGCCTTAGTAAGATGATTTGGAAAGCAGTATCACTAAACAGGAAATAGGAGATATATTATAACATACCAGCATTGAAACACCCGATATATCAATACCCTTCAAGTTAACAATCTCCAAAAGTCTCTCAGGTGTAGCAACAACAAACTCAGGTTCAATGCTTTTCAACCTACACCTCGTAAAGGCAGCTTATCAGAATCGAAGGGGAAAAAAGGAGATTATTCTTCATGTAGCAACAGCATGGATTTCAATAAAGTTTATAAAGATAATGGAATTGTTATATATACCCAGAAATCTGACGATCTAGTGACGCTCCTTGGTGTATGCTCACAGTGTGAATTCCCATACCTTTCAGTGCCTTGCAAACCAATCGAACCTAAGCATGACAAATACAAATAAATCTTCATAGAAAGTCAAGCAATGAAAACAATAGCATCTTATGTGATCCTAACCTCAGCTGCTTTGGACTGAGATGGAACAAGGTACAAAAGAAAAGGACTGTTGCCAAAGTCATCGTCTTCTTCATCATAGTCTTTCTCCTGTGTAACAATAGTATCTGCTGCGGTTGAAACAATCCAAGCAATCTGTTCCATGGTAGAAGATGTACCACTTGTCTCTAAAATATCTTTCCCAGTCAAGTAACATTTCCAAAACTTCATCCCCCAAATGCTAGCGAACAAAGAGATATCTTGCATATCACTGTAAGTATCATATACTCGAAACGAGTTCTCGATTGTACAAAGGTTTGACGTGAGAAAATTTGATAGCCTATTCATCTTCTCCTCCTTCTCATCATCAATGGACATTGTAGATGGTTTCTTATCTTCTTTAGCTTTAGCCTTGAGCTTTTTCTTTTTCTTTTTGGTTATGTCTCCTTTACTTTGTCTTTCATTGAAAGGATCTTCAGGAGTTGGAAGACTAAAACACATTCCCTAAACATTTCCGATTTCAAATCTCAATCAAAATGATACATCAATTAATCAATCCAATCGTTCAGGTGTTAGAAGACTAAAACACATTCCCTAAACATTTCCAATTTCAAATCTCCTTCAGGATCAATATGATACATCAATTAAATCACTCGAATCGTTCAATAACAAGATGATAGAGCTATATCGAAACCTAAAAATCGAATCGAGAGAATGAGATACCTGACACATACTGCGTTTGCCAGACTTGCGGCGTTTTTTAGCAGCGATAATGGCTGCGATGCGAGTAGATACCGTAGTGGTATCGTTCTTTCTACTCATCTTCTTCCTTATCAATTTATTCTTCTTCCTCTGTACATTATCGTCGCCTTTGGCCATTGTTATCTTCTCTGGAGGATTTTAGCTTTAGAGGCGGCGTTGCTTTAACTATGCCTTCGCATCTTGCTTTTATAGAGTGATTTAAGAGAAATCTGTACCCTCTGAACCGGTTTTATTCCTTTACTCATAAAACTATTGTTCATAAATATGTAAAAACCACATTTTAAAAATAATTATAGCATGTAAAAAACAATTATTTTATTTTCTTCAACTAGTTTTGAAATGATAAGTGATTTAGAATAAAGTAAATTTTAAACTAAGAAAAATATGTTATTTTCAAATAAATATTGTTATTTTAAGATAAATTTTTAAAAATTTAAATTTATTTTTATAGTTACCATAATTAGCATATTAATATAAACAAAATTGTTGCTTACATAAACGAAACATTCTACACATTAAAAATTATCAAAACCACACCATCATTGATTTAAGCCGCTTGATCTGAAGGTATCTTCATCTCTTGTTTCTTCTCCTCCATACAAACATTAGACTCCACTAGTTTCATCTCTTCATCAACTCTACTTGTCTCCATCACATTAGTCTGCTTTCGACAGTGACTATGATACTGATCATATTTAGAAGAAGCTAAATGTTCCAAAGCCAATACTACATCAGATATCACAGGTCTCATACTAGGCTGTTCTTGAACACACATTGCAAGTGCTTGATACAATCCTTTAACCGGATAATCTCCTTCCATCAATGGATCAACCATTTTCTTAAAATTCTTCCTATCTTTAAACAACGGAGACGCCTATAAAAACACATCAAAGCTTGTTAACTAGATTATAAGCTAAACCAGTAAAAGAAAAGACTTCACTATATTTACCCATTCAACTAGATTCTGATCTTTACGTGTTTTCGTATTATCAATTGCTTTCCTTCCAGTGATAAGCTCTAAAAGAACAACTCCAAAACTATAAACATCGGATTTGAAAGTGAGTTGACCTGTTAATGCATAATCAGGAGCACAATAACCATATGTTCCCATAACTCTTGTGGAAACATGAGTTTCATCTCCTCTTGGTCCTACTTTAGCTAATCCGAAATCCGAGAGTTTTGCATTATATTCTTGATCAATCAAGATATTAGAACATTTAAGATCACGGTAAATCACAGGAGGCTTCATTGTATTATGTAAATACTCTAGACCTTTCGCTGCACCAGCCGCTATTTTCATTCGAGTACTCCAATCAAGTGGTTTTTTACCAAAAGGAAGATCTAAAACCAAACAAAGAATACAAAAAAAATAAGTAAATAATGATCCTTTAAGCTTGTTTTTAATGGAGTTGAGAGGGTAGGTAGATACCATGAAGATGATTCTCCAAAGAACCTAATGGCATAAACTCATAAACCAATAGTCTCTGAACACCTTCAGCACAAAATCCAATAAGCTTCACAAGATTAGGATGATCAGCAAGACTTAATGTCAACACTTCAACTACAAACTCTCTAATTCCTTGAGCACCATTCCTATCAAGTTGCTTTATTGCAACAACCTATCAACAAGAATCATTCATAAGTCCTTAACCAGCTTAGCTATCTATACATTAGATTAAATTAAGAAATATATTTAAAATACCTGATTGATTTTATCAATGAAACCTTTGTAAACTTTACCAAAACCTCCTTCACCTAAAAAACAATCTGATCTGAAGTTACCAGTAGAAACAGAGAGTTCTTTAAATGTAAAAGTCTCTGCTTTTTTTCCTTTAACATTCAAATCTTTCACAACCAAAGCTAAGTTATCTTCTTTAGGAACTATCTCCTTGTTTACATCTTCACATACACTAACTTTTAAACAATCTACAACAAAAACATAAGATATAAACACAAATAAATGATTGAGAAATATATAAAAAACGAATCTTTTTAGAAATACCTGAGGTGGGTTGTTGTTGTTGTGTATGATCGTTTTGATTTAGGTTTTTATTAATAGTTTTGATAAAATAATTGTTTTTTGTGGTTTTGATTTCTGATCGTTTGTTTCGTCCAAAACATCCCATTCTAAATTTAGAAGATGAATCTGATTTGTCTCAACCCAGAAATTTTAGAATCTAAAGAGAGAGGTTTAGAGAAAACGTAAAAATTAGATATTTTTGGGGAAAGAAGAGGAAGAGTTACGGAAAGAAAAAAAAAACAGAGAGAATGAGAAGGCAAAAGTGAGAACGAAGATGCTTTATTTAAAGTGAGAGAGAGACAAAACGTTTTTAAGAGATGAACGTAAATTATTGTCTACGGGTAGATGTACCGTAAGGTTTATTAAAAACAACCAATAAAATACGTTCAGTTAAATTACTACAGTGAGAGTAATAAATATAAGATTTGAGCTAATTAATAAAATACATTTAATGGTCAATTTTCAAAAATATCACTAAATTAATTTTAATTTTTACAGATAACATTAAAATTAATTTAAGATAAAATTATCATTAATAATTTAATTAAACTAAAAATTAGATTATATTTTTTAAAATTACATAAAATCAAAACAATAAATATTAAACCCAATCACTAAATACTCAACCCAAATAATAAAAAAATTAAACTCAACCACTAAATACTCACACTAATATTAAATTAAAAATATAAAAAATGATATTTATGTCTGATTAAAAAAAATATAATTTTATCTCATAAATTATAAATGATGGTATTAGAAATAATTACTCAATAACAAAAGTTTTTTTTAGTTTTTTTATTATAAAAGTCATCGACAAAAAAAAATCACAAAAAAAAAAACAAATTTAATTTCAAAAATTTCATCTGAATTTGTATAGTCAAATCTAAATACATGTTTAAATTTAGTGCCAAATCAATTAGTGAAATTTTTTTCAATGAAAACTAAAAACTTTAAAAGACAAATCTTATATAACCAACCTCCTAATATATGAAAAATCCATATATGAAAAATATTTCAAAACCAAACAAAATGTTATAAAATCCATAAACCAATAATAAAAACAAAAAAAACTTCCTAAAGCATTCTTTTTACACCCACCTATTATAAAAGCAGCTCAGTTTCTAAGTAACAAGAAGAGAAGATTCAAAGGTCTGAGATGATTCAAACACAGCTCCTAGATGATGATACTTCTATCTATCAAATGGTGGTAAATTCCTGAATGTACCATTGTAACTAGGAAACCAATTTGATGATCCAACAAGTCTTTCATTTTGGAGTCTGTTTCGAGTTTGAATCTCTTCATTACTCATAAATCCACCATAATGACCATTAGCCAAATCCAGATTCCTAGAGAGTATGTTACTACTCCCTTGAGATTGATGATGATCTATTAACCTTGATGATGACATACCCAATGGATCAGTTAGTCTATAGTTTTGTGATAGCAGAGCTTGTTGTTGTTGTTGAAGCTTTGATCTGTAATCTAGGCTTGTTGTATTCTCAAAACCTTTACCAACAGCTAAAATGGCAGGATCTATAAAGTGAACATCTCTGAGGTTTTCAACTGGAAGTGACTGATGATGATATTGATTATTAGCAAACATTACTGAATCAGAATAACGAGTGTTTCCTACAAGTAACACATAAACAGATCTTTCAGTGTTTTATCTAAAGCACACACACAAACAACTTTTAGAGATATGTATATAAGCTATATACCTGAAAAGCTATCAAATGTCTGATGTTCTCTACCATTTACGGAGAAGCCAGGAGGAGGAGGAGGCCGGTTTGGAACTGAAAATCCAGGTGGTGTTGAAACCATACCTCTTGGAACAGCTACAAGACACAAACAAAGGAGACCGTATAAGTAAAACATGAAAATGCCTAGCGAGAAGGCTAGAAGCTAAAGGTAAAAGAATGAGAAATCAACACTCACAAGTAGGTGTATAAGATGAAGGCAAATTGGAATATTGAGTGACATAATCTGTTGCCCTGTGATAACCAGATGAAAGACCATTATGCATCCCAACCATACTCATCTGTCTATCTGAAGAATTTTGATAAAGGTCACTGCCATGAGATGTCTGGTTAAAGACGTTATACGAACCAAAAGCTTGATCCTTTGGTTCCTCTTGCCTTGCAAAAGAAAACCTTGAATGAGTATCCTCAACTTTACTAGAACCGACTGGCTTCACAGACGAAGTTAAGAATTCATCAAGATCTAAAGCCAATAGATTTGCAATTATCCTGTCACCCATTTCACTCATAGAGTTTACTTCTGAGTCAGCAGAAGGTTGTGTGTCCGTTGCTGTGTCAGGAAACGAAACAGAATGGTTAAGACTGCTGTTTAAATGACTGGTCTCGCTATGTTGCATCTCGGCATATCCCTGTGAGATTGGTGCTATATTACTCCCTCTTCTGTCAGAATAGGTAGATCCAAGCACAGCCCTGGTTTCATCAGGCTCAGCCTTATACTGGGAAGAACAAGGCTGCACAGAACTTGACGTGCGTAGTAAACCATTGGTACAGCTAAGAACTTCTGGATCATTGAGTCTTTGTCGATTGAACAATGATATATCATCTTCATCTTCAAGATATCGATCTGTTACCGATGGAGACATCAAAGCATTAACTTCTTCTCTCGAGACAGCAACCTCATTTGCATTAGTTCTACTGGATTTCTGTAATGACTCAACTTCTTTAGGTTCAAAGGACTCTTCTGGATGAGAAGAGTTACTGAAAGAATGATCAAAATGTGAACTGTCAGATCTTGTTACTCCAGAATAGCCATCAACAATACTATCTGCATCCACTGATACATCATCATTGCATACATTCTGTATTCTTCTATCAATCATTTTGTTACCATTAGACAGCATGGATTTATAGGACTGAGAAGTATGTTCTTGAAAGTCTATGTAATCTGATGGCTCACTAACAGCTCTACTATTATCCAAACTTGCTGCAGAGACTAATGTCCTACTATTACTGGTCCTATTAGACAAGGAAAGCTCAGGAAAATCCGTTTGACCATCCAATAGGTTTAGTGGTCCATCAGCTGTAACATCACTATCAACTGTGACAGCTTTGTCACTTGATTGGCTTGAAGAATGCATTCCCCTAAAAAGAAACAGTTAAAAGTTTTAAACAAAGAAGTTACAAAATTGAATAAAAACAAACTATCATTAAGAAGTTAGTGTACCACAAGGCTCCAGCAGGAAGGGATACAGATCGACCGTTGCTGTCATTTGGAACAGAACTTTGAACAGCACTATGTGCATTCTGCAAATGAATAAGAAAAGAAAGAAGCCAAAAGCAGAATAAATAGTCCTTCTCATTAAGTATAATGACAATTTCAAGAGGCTCATTGAAGAGCTGACAACTTACATTCGAAACAACATTTGGAATTTTGCTTGTGGTAGACTCATTATCAACATAATCATCAACTGGTGGAGGTAACATACTCCCCGAACGCCGCACATAATAACCCATCCCACCAGTAATTTGTTGAACAAGACTCCTTTTGAAACAACAAGAGAATCAAGTTAGAAGATAGTACTTCGAGAGACCGATGAATCTCATTGCGTTGATCAATAAACACTAATATTTTTATGAAAAACATGCCTTTAAATAGGCTATCATTGACATTAGTTTACCTCATGTACTCTGATAGTGATAAGTTCTCATCTTTTGAGAAACTATCCTCTTGGGCACCAATCTCATGCAAATAAAGGCATTCTGCATTGGTGCAAGCCTGCATAAACACATAAAAAGGTATCCATGAAACCCTATTAGATATGTATTTACAAGAAACTAGTTACACCGAATCCAAGACTATCGGCTCACCGTGTTTCTCAACCATGCATGACAATACTTCATAGTCCCAAAACATGCCCTAATGACATCCAAAATATGTTAGCAATTAAACCACGAATAACCATAATTAATCTTAAAAAGAAGTAACCATCACATACTTCAAATTTCTACCATCCAAAATAAATCCATGTACTGATCGGATGCATCGAATTGCTTCCTCCTCTTTGGAGTAAGTAATATATCTAATAAACCACAAAAAGAAAAAGAGGAATGAAAATGTTAGCTCAATGAAGTTTGTTAAAACCAATGCTTAAACATATCTAATAGACCGCAAAAAAGAAAGGAGCTTCTGCTTAAGCTGTATCGAATCACAAAATATAAGTTGATCAAAAACTAGATACCATTGCTGGTTAGTGTAAAGAAATCTGAATACATACACACTGCAAGTATTGTTTGGAAATTGTTGGACAGCCCCAGTGGCAGTCCGAGACATTGCTACTTTCACGACTTTCCCATACTGACCAAAGTACTCTCTACGCTGAAAATGCTGCACATATACAAAAGAAAAAAG
Organism: Leavenworthia alabamica; assembly: GCA_000411055.1. Taxonomy (NCBI): domain Eukaryota; kingdom Viridiplantae; phylum Streptophyta; class Magnoliopsida; order Brassicales; family Brassicaceae; genus Leavenworthia; species Leavenworthia alabamica. Next base: position 39,506 of record KE159331.1, read on the forward strand.
GTGATTTCTTTTCAAATCAAAATGTGAGTGCCAAGGAGATAAAAAAAGTGATTAAGGAGATGAGTGCATACACTTTCATCAGCCATATCAAAAGGCAAGCTCATAACATAAACCAAGTTTCTCTGAATGACTCTCACACCAGTTAGATCTTTCCTTCCCTCTGATGGTTTAGCCTTCACCTTCTGTGATTTTTTCCTGACAATAAAAGTAGATAAGTTTTTACATGTTTCACAAAAAAAGATTAGTTCAGCTTCAGATCTACCTTTCACAATTAACTGTTGTTCCAACAATCTTTTCTTTATCATAAGGAGTACGACAAGCAGGACAACGACCTTCTGTGTTATCTTTCTCAGCCATCTCTATAATATGATGCCAACACCAAACACATATCTGCACAAATTACAGATCTTTACTCATCACAAAGTTGATCAATTATAGATTCACAGCAGTAACACAACAATCAAACATAATTGAACATATAGCAAAACTGAAATTGGAACTACTCCAAAGAATCATATCAATTGGCAAACGTAAGAGATTAAACTGAAATTTTTAGACCATAACAAAAGAGGAAGTAGTAGTAGTTGAGTCAGAAACCAAACCTGATAACCACATTTGCAAGGATTAAGATGTTGATCAGTAAAGTCCATCTCTTCAGCACATAAAGGACATGTCTTTTCTCCTTTCTCATTCATCGTTTTACCTTAATCATAATTATAACATACAATTTTTTTCAGAATCTCAATAATTCTTCGAAAGCTACTCAAACTACACTACTCCTATAAGAATTGTAATCAAGAAATCCACATTAGCCAGTGAAATCAAATCTCAAACAAAAAACATTAACTTTAGAATCCATAAAAACTAAACAACAATTTTACAACTCTCAAAACCTTAAATTATCTGACAAATTCCAAATGCAAGGACCACCACACAAATAAAAAATTCACGCTAGAACTCAAACACAAGTAGAAATCTGAAGTTTTTTAAAAAATGAAAATCGATGGAGAAAAATAAGTCGAACCTTAGAAAACAACGACGAAAAACCCTAAAATTGAGAAGTTAGGGTTTGAGAAAAAGCGTACAAATGTTAAAGAGAGGGAATTGAAGGATAAGAAACGAGAGAGATAGAAGAAGAAGAGACTTAAAGGTTTGAAGGAAAAAGAAAGAGGAGATCAGAGAGAATCGAAGAGGAAGAAGAAGAGATGCAAATGAATGAATGAAGTCTTTTGTGTTGTGGCTAAACCTTCGGCCAATGGCTGGTTTTTGTTTCTTTTCTTTCAAAGGTGTAAAATTGAATTGGCCAAATTAATATTATTAATATTAATATTATTTATCATAAATACCTCATTTTTTTTATTGACGGCAGTTTAATTAGATAACAACTATACGAGTACTTTTCTAGGTTTTTTTCAAACCTAAATTATATATTGGTTTTCTCTTGAATTTCATTTTAAATTTTAAATTTTTATTTATTTTTATTGTTTAATTGTTGACAAAAAAAAACCTGAATATTAATTATATTTAGGCATGTTCAAAGTTCAAACTCAAACACTTTAGTTCGGTTTTCCCAACAACACCACTTAGTCCGGTTTTATTTTGGTTATGGTTTATTTATTTAAACTCAAAACAATTACATGTGGTGTCGTCTCTCAGCCAGAATTACTTAAAATTATATTTTGAAGATTAAAATATGACCATTCTCTTAGTAGTTTTACTAGTAATGAGAACAATACATACACTAGCCAAGCTTGGGAAATATGAGCTCGATGTCATTTATCCCAAATGTTAGAATGATTTGTATATTAAAGGTCAACTTAAGATGACGCTTTAACTGCTCACAAGAAGGTATCCATAACTACAAGATTGGGTAAGTCAATGAACCAGTTTATGATTGAAAAGCTTTAATGTCAACGTAAAAACACATGAAAAGACAAGGACTTATGACGGTTATTCATCATTTATTCAACTCTAAAGTATATGTTAATGCCCAAAATTAAAAAAATTTTGTTAGATACAGATACGAAGGATTTGGGGAAGCAGAAACGTTAGGCATGTACATAAGAGCAACAAAGACAAAGATAAGATCTTTGTGTTAGAAACTGAATCTTGAGTGAAATCTATAGACTGAATCAGTTAATGTACTAAATATGTGGGGATATAGTAGTTTCATAAAGAACAGTCAAGGATTGAAGTTGTTCACGTAAAGATGAATACCAACAAACAAAGAGCCAAGGGCCTTGCCATGGATTATAGAATGCAGCATCACCATTGGATTAAGTAACTGCAAAGGAGGCTTTTAAAGACGGATTAGTTTCGAGAAACAAAGACCTAGTTCTTGGTATAAAACTTTTATTATATCTATTACAACTTTTCCATGTTAAAGATTATATCTGTTTATAAAAAGAGTAAATGAATCTCCAAAAATCCATGACAGGTAAAAAAAACTGAAAAATCTCCAAAAGTGTGATCTAACTTGTCCACTTCTCTAACATTTAACTACATAAATGAGTTTTTAGCCAATTTTTTGATTCTATATATTTTTGGGTAAGATTTGGGAAAATGGGATGGATTTGCAAATGGCTGTGGGTTTTTTATGTTGGTTTTTTTATTCATCGTCAACTGAGATTAACGCAAAAGAGAAAGGCTTGAACTTGTAACCATCTCCATTGAAGAACTTCCCCATGAACTCAACCCAGTGAAGACGCAATGCATGTAGAAATGCACTTAGTGTTTCCATCATTAGTAGTATAAACGCTGTTGCAAACGCAAACACTACTAATCCTATTAACCTCACCAATATGTTTTCATACCTGTTTTCCCAAAAACAAATTATATCAATATATGTGAGAAATTTAACATGTAAAAAACTTATAACTACTCACCCCCAGGCAAGAAGAAGAACTTTCTCATAGAAGACTGTTGACAATTCCGAATGAGCCAAACTGTAATGTTAAAAGATTTATATTAGAAACCAAATAGAGGAATTGGTCATTCTGTTAAAAGTCATAAATATACCTAAGAGCCCACAGGCGAAGGTAAGATGCTGTGTTAGAAACTGAACCTAGTACGAATTCTATGGAGTGAATCAATTGATGTACAAATATCTCGCTGAAATTAAACTCTTCTTCATGATGGCCTCTTCCTCTTGCAGAGTCTGGTTCTACATCGAGATCCACCTCAGAAGTACCAAGAACCCCATAAGTACGACCTTGAAACCTCTAGAAGAAAAACATTTCATCCCTTTGATAAGCCCAAAGCTAAAAAAAACTAACATTAGTAAATAAAAACAGATGTAGTGATAGCCTTTACCTCCCTGTGAATCTTCCTAAGAGCAAAGGGTTTCGGAAAAAGCATCCATGGTACAGCGATGAAGGCCAGAAGCAATAACATAATCTGCGGAATATAGTATGTCTTGTGTGAGTGACAAGAGGAGTAAGGATGGAATAAAGAACCACTGTAGCTTTGTATTATAAAAAGAAAAAAAGGAGGAACTCGTGCCTGAAGCGGACGCTGACCCCAGAACAACTCATTATCACCAAGTTCTTCGGTGGGACTCAGAAACATGTAGATCATTACATGATACAAGTCTGCTTGAGATCCAGTGCACCACTTGATGATAATGAGCAGTGAAAGGTAACCGAATAGGCTGTTAAGAAATATCACCTGAGGTATAAACTGATACCTGATGAAAAAAGCAGAAAAAGATGTAGACATCAGAAGGTGGTTTTAAAAACCTCACAAGGTTCGGAAGACAAAGTAACAAACCTTATGTCCAATGAAGAGCCAAAGAAACGAGCATTGAAGAAACTTAATATTAGTCCCAGATTCATCTGTGCTATTCCCAGCAGAATAGACATCTTCATCTTTAGAGAGTTTAGGTAAGGCAGTTCCGAACGACTTCCACGCCAACTAGGATCTACACCGAAGGGGTATGGATCACGGTACTTGATTAAACCGACCGTGTGAGCATCGCTGGATAAACAGTAATATGCATGTCAGCAACAAATGGGATACTATACATGACTACTTACTAAGACCATATATTCAAAAATAATACATACCTACAAGTAGTATCTCTGCATTTGTAAGCTGATCCACCAAAGATGTGGAAAGGAACAGAGAAGAACTCATTGTAGATAAGCCCACAATATATTGAAAAAAGTGCCATTAGTAAGATTACATAGCGGCCTCCAAAGAGCATCTCCATAAAGCTTCCAAGTTTCTGGTATAGATAAGACACAGAAAAATCATACCATATAGATAGAAATTTCACACAAGGCAAATGGTATTTACACCACAAAGTTTTTTTTTCTCTAGTTAACCTTTTTACTAAAGTGAAAAGGTAAGGTAAATGCAGTTCGCCATAAATTCTATATCAATTCTAAATACTTGAAAATCACCATCTCTTAAATTAAAAAATAAAATCCCCTGCGAGCATAGGAAATTGCATCACAAGCTGAGAGCACAAGAAATTGCAACATAAGTATTGCAGCAGCTTAGTTCAAAACCAATGGTACAAAATATCTACCAACCACTAAACGTAACAAAACAGAACTCTATCTTATGGATGTTTTATTCAATTCGAGAGGTAAACACTGCATGCTCAACGCTCACATTGTCAATTTGTTTCTTGTTCACCCAATGCAACAAAAATTGGGTGCTAACCATACCTGCGTACTCAGCTTTCTTTCACGAGCAAGAAGATACAATGCTCCTAGCAGCAAGCATAGACCATGACCCCAATCCCCAAACATAACAGCAAACAAAAAGGGATATGTGACAACTGAATAGACTGCAGGATTCGCCTCTTGATATCTTGCAACACTGCCAAGTAAGCATCAAGTCAAACATAAATGGTGATCAGTAGAGATAAACTGATATATGCGATCAACAAAATAACTTGATTAAGAAGATATAGAATGGAAGGAAGAAAGTTCAGCTTTGTTATAAAAGCAGCTAATTATTCAAAAATCATGCATGTATGATGAGGGAAACACAGATCAAATATTTGCATCTAAATGAGGATTTTTTGTGCTCACTGATGGAACACTACAAAAGTACAATGCTAAAAAGTGAAACTAACCCATAAGCATCAATAATCTCCTGGAAGGCATTTGTAAGTTTGTTGGTTCTGAAATAGGTGGGAGGTGATTCTATTGCTTGCATTACATGAAATATAACGCCCACTTGTGAATTGCTGTCAAAAGTGGCTCGCTGCAGGACCTCATGAATCTGCGCATAAGTTGTTGATGAAATGCATTTGCATGGAAATGACAGTCAGCTATGTAAGAGAGATCAAAACGTTGTAGTATACCTGGGTTTTAGCAAATGTGGGGCACCAACCTTCGCCAACAAGGCATTTTTTGGTTACATCAAAATTTAGCATATTCAGAGTATCATAAACAGCCTTTTCTCTCCGAACCTAGCAGTAAAAGGCCAGTTAAAATCATGGCTATACCACACTTAAGAAAAAAAACTTTGCAGATGATAGCTATTTTTACCGTGGTCATCCATTTTGCCAAACTATAGCCAACAGAATTAAGGGCACTATTCCGATGACGAGTTCCAGCATCTAGAGTGGCTTCCAGATCAGAGAGTCGGGATAAAACCTATACACCAGATACATTGATATTTTAGGAACAACAAATGGTGATGCAGTAACTAACAGTCACTGGCACTACTGATCAGTAATTCAGTATAAGACATTGCTATTCTAAAATAACATAGTGTGACACAGAAACCAACAGTCGCATGTAATTGAATATAGTCAACAACAAGATCATATGAACAAGATCAAATCACCTTGAACGAATCAAATGTATAGATTTATCTGAAACAACTCTCTGAATAGAGATAAAAAGAACAAAGTTTTGGAATATACAACTTACTTCTCTCGTAAGCTGCCTCTGCTTTGTTGTATCCTCGGGGACAGGATAACAATTTGCACCAAATGCTTCACATATTTTCAATATTTTTGTCCTTGCTTGCTCCCCAGAAAAGAATACCACAAATACGATTTTCTCCACCTACGAGCACAAAATCAGTTAGTAAATAAGCACCTCACTGAATAGCATATAATTATTATGGAAACAAGAGATTATGCAATGTGAAAAAATAAGAGAATCCATATCACCATTTCTGATGTTGAAGGATCCATGATCTCTTCATCAGAGGGTGTTTGGTTGAAAAGCATATTGCCTCTTGTTGCTCGAAACAACATTCTTTCAAACCTAAGAAGTTTGTCTTTGTTAATAATCCCGCTAATAAATCTCAATCCTGATTGATTAGAGGGTCCAGGATTCATTTCCTGTGAATAAAATTATTGTTACCTTAGTATAGATAGAGATTACAAGTAACAACAGGAACATGGAAAAATTTGACATGCATCACCTGCTCAAGTAAAGAGGAAGTCTCAATAAAACCGTTATTTGAGTAGGTGCTTTCATGTAGTTCTGTTTCATCTCCAATTGCATGAGCATTACTTGAGACAAGGAAACCACTTGCCTGAAAAGAAGTAAAAAGGCAATATGTGAGAAAGTAAAACATAAACAGAGGAAGATGAGCATATATCTTAGCAACTAAATGTTGGATGAAAGTTGAAAAAACAGCTATTGTACTATATAACTTTGTAAACTGATAAAGGATAGGAGGGAGAAAATCAAATCATTTCCCAGTTACTGATTCAAATCTGAAAACCAAAGGAGAATTCACATACCTTTTGAAGAACTATCTTGAATTCAAGAAGTTCATTATATGTCTGTCGAAGCTTTTCACTGTTTGAATTCATTTCCAGAACCTCATGCTCGTGATCAGCAAGTTGTCTCTGTCGAAGAAACCAGGTTAAGATACATAGAAAAGTACAAGGGTCATATAAGAGCAATCCACATCCNGAAATACTGAATTCTGACCTCTAAGTCTCCAAGCTCAATGTCCGGTTCTAATTCAAGGCGTGGTGAACATCTTAGACCAGCTTTATCAATTTGATCTTTAAAAAACCGTAGCTTCCTTGACATCTCACCACATCGTTTTACCTGTTAAAAGCCCCCAAGAATTTGCATAAGCAAAGAAGCTCCGAGAGCCTGAGGAATTTTCACAACATACAGCTCAATTTTGAAAATAACTATCTTTTATAAGAGTAGTATTACGGAAAACATATTTCAGTAATACTACTCAAACAAGAACAAAGTTTGTACTGAGCCTCATATATACATCTATACCAAGCCAAAGTTTTCGACCACATCAATAGAGAAGAAAATGATCTTCATTGAATCCCATACAACACAGCTTAAAGCGTTACATTACAGAGAACGTTGAGGTAATACCTGACTAGCAAATGTACGCTGAAAGGGACTTTTATCAGCATTTAGCTGCCACGGAAACGAAAAATAACGAGTGTTAGCTTCTTCGAACTTACAACATCTCAGTCATAAGCTAATTTCCAACACAAATGGAGATTCGTTAATGCTAATTCTAAATCTGAATCCACAAATTTCATACCAATTCCACAAAACATAAACAATTTCTGTAGATCATCACTAAGCATGTTCACTCGAATCAGTCGAAAATGAATCAAAGATATAATTTCCCCCAACAATGTGAGAATAAACATTTCAATTTCTCACTGATTTCAAATCATATAAACAGAAAATAAACGACAAGAAAAAGCAATAGATTCGATTGATATGTAAAGAGAAGAATGCGGATCTGAGTTTAAAACACTCACGTCGCGTAACTGTAAGAGTCCGAGTTCGCCGAGATAAGTGATGCAACGGTGAGCGGACTCGACAGGGATGATAAGCTGAACAAGCGTCATCTTCTCCGATCGCATCAGATCCATTTGCGGCAACTTGTCTATGAACTGCTCCATGTTCTACTTCTTCTTCTTCTTCTTCTTACTCCTTCTGCTTAAAAAACGGTAAGAGAATGAATAAATTTGAAAACGATCTCCGATTAGATCTGAAAATCTATCTCCGTCGAAGCGGAGTTCAGTTTTTGTTCCCGTCGACAACTGCCATGAGAAAACAAGGATTTGGCATCTCCAATAAACAAAATAAAATAATAAAAGAGTTGAAAGGTAAAAAGTGTTTTCATTGGTGCAAATTTTTTTATCGGTTGTAAACCAATTAAAACATAAATAAATGTATGCAAATAGTAATCATATAATTTCTAACAAAATAAAATTAATGAATTTGTTAATAAAAAACAATTATTTTTTATCCATAAAATAATTAAGTCTATAGATACGAACTTTTGTATTCAAATGTTGTTTTTTCAAATCTCTATTTATTCAACATATTGATGGTTTCTAAAAATAATTTAAAATGCTATCATATTAGATCTAAAATGTTGGATTAAGTTGGGACTTTTTCAAAAATTATTGCATTTTCTTGTTGATTAATACATAAGCTTTTCCATGACGTATCCATAAAAAGTTACAATATCTTTTATTAGATTTTTCTCCACCCAAAATTTCTACATCTTCCATTTTTCTACAAAAACTCAGATGAAAGTGATACATTATAATTTATAAATCTCTTAGACATGTTTCAAATTTTGTGATTTGCAAATTTAGTAATTTATAGTTTATATCTTATGGGCTTTAGTCATTTCTTATAGAGCCCAATTTCGATGCCATCTTACATATATGTTTTCAAATCTTATATAGTTGCAGAAATTACAGTTTCATGGAGTATTTGTATTAGTGTCCTATGTAACAGAACTAACGGTTGTGATGCATAAACTATTATTTATTTGTATTATATTACAACAATATACAAAATAATTAAAACTCAACAGTGCCAAAAACTGTGACGCAAATAACAAATTTTTTGGATAATATATAACGCCTCCCAATTTATCACTTGGTACAACGGCAAATTCTAAAACCGTTACCATTCCCTTTTGCCTTGTTCATGTAACTATATTAGATTAACATGATATGAAATTAATGTATACTTTTAATAATCAAAATAATGAAAGTTGTGGTTACTTTCCTCGTAAGTCGAAAAATATTCGTCTGTCGGTAAAAGATGATTAGATAATGCCACGTAAAAGATAGTGTCCTAGCAACCATACGAAGAAGTGTTGATCGATCTTTGTCGTATAGGGACCCACACCGCACCGACTGATCAATCTAAAGACCTAAGCTTAAGGCTGTTCCATATTCAATTGTCATATCTCTAGACTCGTTTGGATTTTGCATGTGGACTCCACCATTTTCACCTCTTGTCATTTCTTACGTGATGTGAAATTGCTCCTTGGCTTACAAAATAAAAGAAGAAAAAAAACATAATGATGGAATTGTTTTTTCTCTCGTATCCACGCATAGAGATTCCTTGGCATTATTTTCACATATAAAAACATTATATTATATCATTTTTATTATATGGTGAGATTCTTTTCTTGGCATAAACTGCTTCCCCACTTAAGAGAACACTGAGTGGCCCATTCTTCAAAAGTTTCCCAAATATCACTCAAGTTGTTATTCTAAACATTATACTGTTTTATTTGACCAAAAGAGCAAAGTTTTTTTATTACAATCAAAATGGTTTTGACCAGTCAAAGAAACATAGGTTGGCCCATTTCCTTGAATTTTCATTTTCTTACAAATACATGCATCCCCAATGACCAATGTGATCAGCAGCTTTCTTTATCATTCTAATGAGTTTTAACCTTTTATCTCATAACAACTATATTCCCATCAGTTAAACACTTAAACGAAATTACATTTATCCAAAGAGCCGACAAAAGTAGAAAACATATATTCAAAGATAGGTCTTTGTATCTCAGACCAATTTGGAATTTGAATAGAACTGTTAATTTGGTGATTAAATTTATCAGAAAATATGATCCTCACAATAGAAAATGTTGATATATGAAAAGCTAGTTGAATGTACTAAAAGAAAATTCAAACAACTTTCATATGACCTTTGAAATGTTTGAATGATGAAAAACATAGTAAATATTATGAAATAAAAATTATATATATGACACAATTTTTATTTAATTTTTTTTATCAAAGCCTTCATAGCTAATTAAACCCATTTTAGCATATATATAATCATGGAAGAAATTATAAAAGGTTAGTTTCTATCACTCTTTTTTTCGTCGTAGTAACAAAAATTATGAAACATATCGATCGATCTCTAGTTTAAAACTATTACAGTGAGCTACAAAAACTGATGAGCTCAAGAAATCTAGGTTGCGGCGTATCTATCTATGCACAAGAATCAAGCTTTCAAATTTACGAACTCAAAACTAAACTATATCCATTAGAGACTAAGGTCTTGTTTTAATACCCCAATAAAAAAAACTAATTTATCTCTCAACTGACACATGTTACAAATATAGTTAGTTGTGCTGAAGTCACTTAACTCCAACATGATCCTTGTCGAATTGTATTTATCCAATTGATGTCAGAATATGAAGCTATCCTACTCTTGTTACTAACTGATATGAATATAAGACTTGTCTTATTGCATGTTATATTAATAATTTAATATTCTGACATGTAAGAATTTTGGTTCGTTAGCTTTGGCATTTATTGTTAATCCTCTACGTTTGTCTTTTCTCCTGAGTGGAGTTTAGAAATCAAATGTATAAGCAAAATAAAAGGGTTTGTAGAAGATGCGGCTAATGCCTATCTCAAGATTAACGTAGAGCACATGCAAACCACTAATCCAAGTTGTCTAGCTATATAAAGAGTAATTTCTTTAAATCATTACAAACCTAAACTTCATTTAACTTCACTTATTTTGTAACGTGCACTTTTTTGTTAAGCTTGTTACAAAAATAGTAATAATTGATAGGCCAGCCAAACCATATATATAATTGATATTAAGAAAATTAACTTTTAGTTAGTGTGTAATTTTGTTGAAAAAATGAAAACAATGTTACTTAAAATCTTTATTTATTGTAATTTAAAAGTAAAGTTAAGTAATGAAATGCTACAATATTATTTAAAATATTATATTTAATGAGTTTAATTTTATTTATTATTTTGGTTATATTAGAGTATGACTCATCTCACACACCTATGACCTATTAATGTTCATACTCTACAATTATTTATGCATATGAAGTAAGAAAAATTATAATAAAAATAAATAAAAATAGGAATATGATTGAATCAACATGCTCGAGTTAGTGTGTTGTCTAACTAGTTGGCCCCCACTAGCTAGACGACGAGGACCGTATCATTGTACAACTGCGCCGCATCCGATTCCTTTTCCCTTGATACACACACCAATCTCATATATCTCGACAAAATAATATAATACTTATGTACATGTTCATACGAGTATAAAGAAGAAATGTATCTTTACAGACGCTAATGCTTAATAAACAAATATAAATAGTGAAGAATTTGAATTGAGAATGGGGTTGGGAGATAGTGATGGTGGCTATTGGTGTGGCATGGTCCACATGTATAGTTGAACCCACGCCAGATTCGGTCATCTTGACTTTGATGTACATAATATATGTAAATGTGTGCGACCCATTTATAAAAAAAACTTTATTTTTATTAGTGAATTATCTAGTTAATATGAGTGGTATATTTATACAAGTATATAGAAAATTCTCATTGTTCCATATGATATTTTCATGTTATTTATTATTGGGGCTTAAGTCAGCTTATTTAATATCATTTCTATTTATATTTTTGTTATGTTAAAAATGTTACTATCATTTTTTGTTAATTAATAACTTATCTAGTTAATATTTAGAACTCATTAAAGTAGTCGTTACGTTTCTATTTTAAATGATAAGTCACAATGTTAAAATTCTAAGTTCACATAAAATGTTTACTTAACAAACTTTATCGAGTTAGATGTGAATAGTATGAATAATTAAAAACAACAACTAGGTAGAAAATAAATAACTAATCAATATGAATAATGAAGAAAAAAACATATTTTAATGAAGCACACACTTTATCAACTTTACTTTATATATTAAGAACCGTGCTCTTCTCCTCTATTCATCTCTTGCTCACTACATTTCTTCAAGCTCTCTCATCTCTCTCATCTCTCTCTTTCTCTGGCTCCCTAGTTCTTTTGAAGTTTGAAGAAAATAACAACAATAATTGCTAATTATTACTATAAAACCTAGTAATCTTTGCTTCGATCTAACCCTTTGTTGCATGAATGGATCCTCAACAGGTAATTTATTTGTCTATCATTTTCAATTTGCAACAACTCTTTTTATGTTTTATAGTTTTGAGCTCTCTTAATTCTTCTATCTCTCCCAAGCTTTAAAAAGAAAATACTTAAAAATAGATAAATTTAAATCTTGAAAATTCTTTTAAAATTCTCCACTTAACAACAAAAATCATCTAGATTATATCATTAACTTGACTACCCTAAATTTAATTAAATTTGTTTGAATGTGAAGGAAATTTCAAACGAAACATTAGAAACCATATTGGTAAGGTCAACAAAAGGAAACAATAACAACAAGAAAATAGAAGAGGAAATGAAGAAAAAAGGATCAAGAAGTGAATTAAGTGGTGAAGGTCAAAATTGTCCAAGATGTGATTCTCCAAACACAAAGTTTTGTTACTACAACAACTATAGTCTCTCTCAACCTCGTTACTTCTGCAAATCTTGTCGGAGATATTGGACTAAAGGTGGTACTCTCCGTAATGTTCCCGTTGGTGGTGGTTGCCGACGAAACAAACGATCCTCATCTTTCTCCAAGAACAACAACAACAATAAGCCAATTAGTTTCCATAATGATCCACTTCATAACCCTTTAATCACAGGGATGCCACAATCATCTTTTGGTTACGACTCCATTGATCTTAACCTAGCTTTCGCTACTCTTCACAAACACTCCTCCTCTAATCAGGCTACTCCTTTTGCGTTTGGTGGAGATTTTTCTAGTTATGGAAACTTAGCTAATGATGTAGGGTTCCTCGGAGGGCAAAACGGGAATTTCAACAGTAGTTTGTGTTATGGGTTTATGTCTGAACAAAATGAAAGCAAGATGACTTCATCATTGGGGATTTCTTTGGAAGGAAACGAGAGAAAGCAAGAGAATGTGAATAATAACAGTAATATCTCAGAGAATCCTAGCAAGGTCTTTTGTGGGTTTCCATGGCAGATGACCGGAGATTCTACCGGAGTTATACCGGAGATGGATCCCGGAAAGGAAAGCTGGAATGGGTTGGGTTCATCTTGGCATAATGGTTTACTCAACATTCCTTTTGTCTAAAAGATCATAAATAAATAAATAAATACTATTACTACTATATATGGGGATGTTTGGTTTCTAATTTCTAGGGTTTCTATCTTTTTTTAGTTTCCCAATTTTCTTGTTGAGACAAAGATCTGAGAGTTGTAAGAAAATATATATTATTTTTGGTGTTTTTAGTTGTAATTAATTATTCCTTCCTTGTAATGGATAATTTATTTTCTTTCTTATGATTTTGTTTGTTTGTTATGATATGATAATAATTTATATGGCTCTTTGCTTGGTCTATAGGATTAGTTTTGAATATATATATATTTGTTGATAGAATTATATATATATATATATATTGGCATGTAGTTTAAGTAATTTTGTCAATAAAATAGAAAACTAAAAAATCCTCCAAAAATTTGATATTATTGATAAGGTTAACATGTTGTACATCAACATTCCCACTAGTTGTTGTCAGAGGGATAAAACATTGGATTTTGGAATGTGAGTGGTGATTTTCAATATATTCTTTCATCATTGCTTCATATTTTTCCAGGTAAGATATATTTGGACACTATTAATAGTACTAGTTAATTTTATTTATTTGATTGGCACATGTTTATGAGTATAAGTTAATTATTATTATTTGATTAGAATATAATTGGTTGATGATACGGTCATATAGGATTATTTTAAAATAGTTTCTATCAAATATTTTGTACAGAACCAAATCTAACACAAAGATTTGAGCGTGACGACCTATGGCACTTAAATTTCACTGTATATTATATTTGCTTAGTTTGAAATATACATTCTCTACACGGTTCAAATAATATATAATTGTTTATATAAAATTCCAAAGTTTGAATTTTTGTGTGAATGAGATTTTTGTTTTTTTGGATCTATAGTTTGTTGCCTACCGACAAAAAGGTCGGTAAATTGGACGGGAGCCGTATGTTTTATTTTAAAATTTAATAGTTTCGTCAAACATATTTAACAGTTGATATGAGTCCGTAAGAAATAAAATTCGAGGTATAGTTTTACTTTTCTACAAGCATTAGCCTCTATAGCAAAACCACATTAAACATAAGAGTATTTACATTCCATGGTTATATTAAATTATGGCATTAAAGAAAAAAAAATATATATTATTTTAGATTTTATTTCAACTTTTCATTTATGCAGACTAGTGATTTATTCTTATAAGATATTATTTTATAAGTACATCTATTTTATCAAATGAAAAATTTTAGGTAAAAATGTGAAGTGAAATTAAGACATATTATATATATATAATATAAAATAAAATATAAGTAAGAGAAAAAAAAAATAATAAGAAGTGACCAACAAAATAAAATAAAATATAAGTAAGAGAAAAAAAATAAAATGATAAAAAATTTAAAATTAATATATTAAGAGAAGTGTTTTTAGAAACTTTAAAAATCCCAAAAAACAATGGGCCTAAACCTATCAAGGATATTTTTTCTCTGGACCTAAAGCCTTATTTATTTGGTTTATATCATGGGCCATGGTAAGAATACTCCTAAAATATATTTTCTAATTATACGCTTATATGAACGATGACTGGTCCTGAGGTTTGGACCTAAGCCTTATTTATGTGTTCTTGACTTGTGTATTTCCCATTGACACATTAAATGTTAAAATAAGTTTTATTTGTGTGGGAAAATAAGACGTAACATTACTGCTGTTTCATTCCGTGTGGGTCTCTTTAGTTTCTCTTTTCATCTCAAATAATTTAATGCAATTAATTATAGTACTCTATGAGCATTTTTACAATTTGGCCTATGTATTGATTATTGACTACATAAATCAATTAAATTTTATTGGGTATACAAAAAATGAGGTTAGCTACATCATTCATTACAATTTGAGAACTAAAGAAGTAGTCCGTTGAAATGTTTATTAATGGTAGTCAATATAGTCCTCTTGATCCATACTTGGCACTGACACATTCCAGATTTTAATAGGGAATCAAATACAAATTAAATACTTCATAAAACAAATTAGTTTATGAGCTTTCTCATTCACTCGATCACAGCATTTATTGAGTGATGAAGCCGTATCTCTCAAAACACACGCTTTTGTTATCTTGATAAGAATGTGCATGGGCCAAAACATATTCTTTGACCAATGCATTATATCATATTTTTATTATTCATTGTAAATAAAAATTTGATACAAAAAATTATTTTTATATTTCTTTTTGATATATGCTTAATGTTTAAATCAAACAATATTTTAAAATGAAACAAATTGTTTTTTTTTTTTGAAAATTTAGATATAAAAGAAAAAATTTAAAATAAAAGAAAACTATATGGGTTAATTAGTTTTTTTTTTTTTGGTTTTAAGGGTTAATTAGTTTTGATTAATATGATTCTAACAAAGATGATTCGAAATAATGAAAAATAGTCAAGATTTGATAAATAACACCTTAAATTATATATGAAATATCTATCAAGTTAAATTATTTATCTGATAATTAAAACGTGTTTAGCTGAATAAGAAGTGTAGTCAACTATACGTATGTCGGTATGTATAATGCAATATGAGTGACTATACAACGACAATCACAAAATGAATTATTCATATTGAAATATATAGCTAATAACTATGATGCCATGTTACATTGACTTATGTATAATTTTGTGTGTTTACACTTTGTATGAATCCCATTCAACCTACGATTTAATTTCGCTAACGTCTACATAGATTAGGTTCGGGTAAAATATTTATTGCATGAAATCAATTTTAAAGGAATAATTTTTGGATTTTTAATGGAATAATTAAAATATCTGATAGAATTTGTATATTTTGGATTTAAGATTTTAGCTATGAAATAGCTTTTAGGGTTTGGTTTGAACTCGCTCTGATCAATTTCAGATATAAAAGTATTAAAAACAGAAATATTTAATTAACTAAATTTTAATTGAATTTTTTTTTTCAACTAATTGAATTTTATAAATATAATTTAAAATTTAAAAATATTTTAGATTTTATCTGACTTATTTAGATTTAGATACAATTTTTTTTGGGTTTAAAACTCTTAGCTAGTGAATTATTGACTCGATTTCAATTTATATAAGATCCATTTAAATTCGAATATATTACATTTATAATTTAATATTTACTAAAATAATTTTTTAGATTTGGAATAATTTTTTTTGTAGAGTAAATTATGCGGGGTAAATGAAAATATACCAAATGTTAAACCAAAAATAAACAAAATATAACAAATATTAAACCAAAAAGAAACAGAAATAAAAGAAAGCCAAACAATAGCATTTACATAAAACTAATGAAACACCCCTATATCATTATATAAGTTTTTTTCTTTTTTTCTTTTTTTCTTTTTGTAGTAGTCTTTAACCTAAACATTCTAAAAGTAACTATGTGTTATCTCCTTTGGAAGTACCACAATTTGTTTTACAACCGATCGATTTTTCTCTCTAATAATATCTCGGTTCGGATCAATTTAATTCGGTTCGATTTTCGAAAAACCGAAAAATCCAAACCGGATGCCCAACGCTATTCACAAAGGTCCACGCGCATAGAAAACACTACATTTTTGTGAGGGACAACACATAGAAGTGACATATATATATATATACAGCTCAACACACTATGTTAATTTGTATACTTTGGAAAATTTGAGGATATATGCAATATTTAAATGTGTGGTAATATAGTGGTGGCAGATAGAGACTATGGAATATATATCATCTAATTAACTACTGCCACCTCAATCTTTTTATTGACAAAATGATTTTAGTTTTCTTTTTTCTTTTAGTTATCTTTAACTTAATAACATGAAATTACAACTATTTGAACATTAATATAAAATCGATAAATTATTTTGTGATGATTTAATCAAATTGTATATATGTTTAATGCTTTAAATCTATAGTTTATGAAGATCAAGAAGACATTATAAACTTATAGTTTGGATATATACTTACATTGAGTTGTGTTGAAAACATTTGAGTTTTGATATTAATATCTAGCTTGGAGTCTAAATGTATACCTAATATGCGAAATTAAAACTCATTTTTCTACAAGTTAGAAATGTGGAGTTCTTGGATTGGAAGAATTTAAACAAGTCTATAAGTGTTTCAATTTTTCTAATATCTTTCTTATGATAGTTTGACAAATCTCTACTTACGTCTACATTAGTCTTATTTATCAATTTTAAATAATGCATAGATAGGAGGAAAAAAGATGTATTATGCTTATTATTAGTCATATATTAAAAAGTAGTATGATGAGTCTTTATGATTGACTCAATTTTATTATACCTACATGACATCTATATACTTGTATTAATCACATTTTTTAGTCGTACTAAAATAACGTTTTATACGAGTTGCTGCTATTCAAATGTTTAGTCTTCAAACTGTTATCATTCACACAAAAATAATATAATCAAATTAAGTAAAGTGAATTTCATGTGGAGAATGATCCACAATTATTTTTATTTTAAAATTTTGAAATGAAATAAAATTATATGGGTTAATTAATTTCATCTATTGATATAATTAAGAGTAATTCCCTCTAATACCATCAAATGTATTTTATTGGACAAAATTATATTAATTTTTTATTTGGACATAAATATCATTTTTTATTAACAATATATTTTTATTAAAAATTATAAGTTTTTTATAAAAAGTATACTTTTTTATTTAATGTTAGAATTTAATGTTTAATGTTTGGGTTTAATATTTATTATTTAGGGTTAGAATTTAGTATTTATGATTAGGGTTTACTATTTATTATTTAGGATTTAAAATTTTGATTTAGAGATTAGAATTTAGTATTTAAAGTTATAGTTTAATATATAGTGTTTGGGTTTAGTATATATTGTTTAGGATTTATATAATTTTCTTAAAATAAAATTTAATTTTTAATTAAATTAAATTGTTAAGTGGTAATTTTGTCTTAAATCAATTTTAATGGTATTTATGGAATATAAACTAAATTTGGTGGTATTAATTAAGAGAATTTCCTTATAATTAATTATATTAGAAAACTATTTTGTATTTATTTAACAAAAAAAAAAGTATCTTTGCATATTAGATAATTAAAGACAAACCAAAAGACCTTTGTTACAAAAAAATAAAATAAAAGAGCTTTCGTTCGTACCTCAAAAATCAAAGAAGACATTTTTTTCCTTACTTAATGTGTCCAAAGAGCTGACCAAATTTCACCAAACTTATCCCAAATGTGTCCCCTAATTAAGTAATTAGTTAATTTCTACTTTATACTAGTATAAGCAAAAATTAAATATCTTTAAAAAAATGAATAAATTGATATGGTTGAGAGAAGTAGAAAGATAGCGTTGTCTTTGATTGTGGCAGCAGAGATAGAGATATGTAATAATAGCATACCTAATAACTCTTCAAAAACGAACTGGCTGGCTCGACCACTGAGTACCTGTCGTTCTTACACTTCTCGGACGACAGGTAGTTGTATGCATGTTATGTTTTTTTTCTTACGTAGTTGACATGTAAGTTTTATTTTATTTAATCAAATTATTTTCTTTATATTATTGTATTCGTTTGAAACGCTGGGAAGTCGTAACCTATATGTGGAAATTAAAGTGTTATACGAAAAGGATAGGACTGAATTTTATATACATATCGAAAGAAAATATAGTAACCATAATGGAAAAGAAAGAGATTAAATAATGATTACTGTTTAAATAAATTATAGTCATAATTTCATACTCGTTGGATCATGCATATATTATCAAGTTGTTATAAAGAGAATGTAGCCACGTTTAATAAATTAGTATATAAATATTAGGGTGATCAGCCTAGTTCCCCCTTACAATAGCTCTTCTGCTTATTCCCACATGAATTGTAACATACATTCAATTTCCCTCTAAACATTCACATTTACGATTATTTCTACCTAATTTATTTTTTCTTCTTAATTGCACATAATTTTAATTTTGAGTTAGTTAGCGATTAAATTAGATGATTAGCGTTTTAAAAATTGCGTTTGTGTCACTAAACCAGATTAAACCAATTTTTTTTTTCCCCCAAAAACTCAAATTGATTTAGGTCACAAAAGAGAAAATTGAGAATAGAGGAGACAGAGCTCGAACTCGCGAGAGAAGGTTATCGAGAGAGACAGAGAAAAACCGAGGGACAGAGAGAACGGGAGACGGGAGAGACAGAGATTTCGCGAGAAGGAAGCATCAGAGAGACAGAAATCGCGAGAGAGACAGAAATCGCGAGGGACAATAATTGACAGAGACAGAGAGCTTGCAAGGGAGAGAGAGAACCGGAGACGGTATAGAGGCAGGGAGCTGACGAGGGACAGAAGCGTCGCGAGAAGACAGAGAATAAAGCTGGGAAAAATTTTGAGCTTCCTATTGGAGTTTCGAAGAGCTTCCGAGAGGCATACATTTTGTAGTTAAATCATGGATGATGTTCACTTCGATTCAGATAGAGAGTTCACAGAGAGTTCTGGAGGCTGTAAAGATATAGTGATTAGGCAAATGTAAGATTCATACTCCCCACCTGATTTTATTGAATAATGCAATGAGATTTGTGAAAAATATTTTTATGATGTAAAAATCTTAATGTCTTGGTGCTTTCAGGGAAAACATAGAGGAAGAAGCCAATAAAAATGACGATGAAGCAGAAGAGGATGTAGAAGATGAAGATGAAGAACTACTTGAGAGATATGAGTATGAAATCTCAGAAGATGTTGTTGAATTTGTTGATGAGGAGTATAGGGAGAGACACACAATCCCAGATAGCTCAGATGAAGATGAGGATGTAGAAGATGGGTTTGTTCGCTTGAAAAGTACAATGGGAGAGAATGGAGATATGTTGGCACTAGGGACCACATTCTATAGTGGATATCAGTTCAAGCAAGTTGTGCTAAGGTATGCCTTAAGTAGATCTAGGAACGTCCAACAAAGTAGATATGATAAGACAAAACTTGCTTATATATGTGGGAGTGGTGGTAATTGTAAGTGGAAGGTGTATTGTTCATATGATAATCCGTGTAAGAAGTGGGTAATCAAGACTAGGGTCAGTTCTCACAGTTGCAGTAGAAATGGAAAATGTAAGCTTTTGAAAAGTCCAATTATTGCTAATATGTTTATGGATAGGTTGAGATTTGATCCGGATTGTATGCCAAAGAAAATTCAAAGTATAATCAAGGAGAAATGGAAACTAGTCACTACAAGAGAACAATGCCAAAAAGGAAGAATTATTGCATTGCGAAGGTTTGAGAAAGAGTACAAGGAACAATTTGCACATCTTAGAGGTTATTGTGAGGAAATTATGTTCACAAATCCGGGATCAACAGCATTTATTGAGACATATCCGAACTCAAAAGAGGAAGATGTGTTTGATAGATTCTGTGTGTGTCTAAAAAATCTGAGAGATAGTTGGTGTGGGAGTTGCCGGCCAATTATTGGTTTAGATGGCACATTCTTGAAAGCCACCAACAAAGGAGTGTTGATGACTGCTGTTGGACATGATGCTAATAATCAGATATATCCCATAGTTTGGGTAGTGGTACAAACAGAAAATGGACCTAACTGGTCATGGTTTGTGAGGCAAATGAAACATAACTTAGGTCTTCAAACTGGTCATGGAATTGTCATACTATCTGATAGAGCAAAGGTAAGTGATTTTTAAGTGATTTTAACTATTTATCTATTAATTATTAAGTGATTTTAACAAATTATTTGTGTTGTGAACTAGGGACTAATTAATGCAGTGAAAGAAGAGTTACCATTTGCTGAACACAGAATGTGTGTTAAACATATAGTGGAGAACTTGAAGAATACTGTTAATAAGGAACTGCTCAAACCAATGGTTTGGAACCTAGCTTGGAGCTATACACCTGTGGAGTTTGAAGAAAACCGTAGAAAGTTGTTAGACTATAGTTGGACCTTGTATGAAGCTGTGATGAAAGAAAAACCTGAGACTTGGTCTCTTGCATATTACAAGCTTGGGAGCTTCTGTGAGGATGTTGATAACAATGCATCAGAGTCATACAACTCCACCATCACCAAAGCTCGTGCAAAAGCTTTGGTACCCATGTTAGAGATGATTAGGAGGCAGGCTATGGAACGCAATGCCAATAGAAGGCTGAAATCACAGAAGTGGGAAGGGAGGTGTACAAAGTATGTAAAGAAAACTCTATCTTTGGAAAGAGAAGCTGCTGAGAAATGCACAACAACTCCGGCAACTCATGGAGTCCATGAAGTCTTCCTCTACGGTAATTCTTAC
The DNA here is from genome assembly GCA_000411055.1 of Leavenworthia alabamica. Lineage (NCBI taxonomy): Eukaryota > Viridiplantae > Streptophyta > Magnoliopsida > Brassicales > Brassicaceae > Leavenworthia > Leavenworthia alabamica. The sequence continues at coordinate 60,967 of KE159331.1, forward strand.
GTGGTAAACTTAAGGAATCAAACATGTTCATGTGCAAAATATCAAATTTCAGGTATATGATCTTTCTTTATGTTTTTAGATTATGTTCACAGTTAAAGTTTTATTGACTTTGAGTTATTTTAGGAATACCATGCGAACATGCATATGGAGCTATAATAAATGCAGGTTTGGATGTTGACGACTTTGTATCTCCTTGGTTCACTAAAGAAATGTGGGAGCTTAATTATGAGAAGAATATGGAGCCTATCCGAGGACCTAGGTTTTGGATTAAGCGAACTGATCGCTTGGTAGTCGAGCCACCAGAACCAGAATTACCTGGAAGACCAAAGAAATCCAAGAAGATAAAGAAAAGGATGAAAGGAAAGCATGAATCACCACAAAAGAAAAAAGGTAACAAAGTTCTAAAATTACCTAGGACGGGACGCATTATTACATGTTCAAATTGTTTAGAAAAAGGCCACAATTACACTGGTTGCACGATACATCCAAAGAAAAAGCCTAGAAAGAGACAAGAAATAGAGGTTTGTGTGTTTATTATGTGTTTGGTATGTTGTTCTTATATTATGGTTACATGTTGTTCTTATGTATGTTTTTTAATAATTTTCAGGTTTCATTATCTCAAGGAAGTGATCAGTATTCTCTTTCTCAACCATCTCAAATGATCGAATAAAATTTGTTGCCTTATTATGTATTTGTGCTAGACAATGAATGTTTTGTTTATTACTTTTTGGGTTTGTCTTCTTTAGCTTTAAAACTGTTGTGTTCTTATTTTTGTCATATGAAAACAATTTAAAACTGTTTAGCTTTAAAATTATTTTGCTGTTTCTTCCCATTTTTATGCAAGCCAAACTGCAACTTTTTGTAAAATAACACCACAAATTCAAATAAGTATAAACAAAACAAGTTTAGACTACTGAAGACATAAGGCTTTTAACAACATGATCATACACGAATTGATCTTAAAACATCTAATATCAATACATAAAACAACCATGAATTAGTCTTAAAAATTTGACATCAATACATAAAACAAACAGACCTCAAACAATATCCAAAATAAACAATTACATCTACTAGACAATCTAATTCATGAACTTTCTCCATATGCATGCAGTTGCTCCTACAAGAAATATTGCCACCCCAAGTCTCTGCAAAGTCTTTTTTGCAATCTCTCTCGCCATCGAATGAGCCATATCTTCAGCCATCTCACACATTGTTGCATTTGCCACCATCAACTGATCTTTGAGGTGATCTTCTATCTCTTCTTTCATCTTAGCTTTGCACTCTCCTTCGATACCAAACACCAAGTTGCCAAGATGTTGAATACTCTCTAAACATTTCAGTACCTCCTTCCTCACATCGATCATTTCATCAAACACTTCCTTTAACTTTGCATCGACCATTCTTACTTCGTCAAGTAAAGCTTCGTCCACCCATTTGAAAAGATGTTCTTCGGTTTTTCTCTACAAATGGCAAATATGACACCACAAATTACAAAACCCCACAAATGAATCAAAATAACACCACAAATGAATCCAAATAACACCACAAATGAATCAAAATAATACTACAAATGAATCCAAATAACACCACAAATTACAAAACACCACAAATTAATCAAAATAACACCACATATGAATCAAAATAACACCACAAATGAATCAAAATAACACCACAAATTAGAAAACACCACAAACCACATAATAATCGCAAATCAAGCTTAAAATTAATCAAAATAACACCACAAATTTCCTGAACTGCTATTTCACACTACAATTTACCTGAAGGGCGATTTCACACCGGTAGAAGCGACGAAAATGATTCTCTTCTGTCTGAGAACAGAATGTCCTAAGCTTACTCCCGCACCAACACCTCGTCGGAATACCTGTAATTTGTCTGCGACGACTGAAACGAGATGAAGCAGATGACGAAGAGCTCATGATTCTCTATCTCGCGATTTCTGTCTCTCTGATGCTTTCCTCTCGCGAAATCTCTGTCTCTCCCGT
>KE159331.1:65288-80294 GCA_000411055.1 Leavenworthia alabamica
GTGCCGAGAAATGTGTTTTGGCGCCGTACTTTCCTCCCACGGATCCGGCGAAGTTCACGATCGCTCACCGTGTCTTTGGAGCTAGCAACATTATCAAGTTCTTGCAGGTACTTTTTTCTTATTTATTTTTTATTACACGTGTGTATGTTTCTCTATGCATGTCTTCAGACAAGTGTGTACATGAACATATATTTTCACATTTGTTTATTAAATTTCAAAAATAAAAAAATTATATCGAGGAAAAAATATTAATTATTACCAAGGATTTGTATTGATATATGGTCAAAAAGATAAAATGAGAATTAGTCTTTTATTTTTATTATAGAAATGATTAAATTAAAATTTTAATTGAATAGTTATAAAATCTGGTTTCCAAAATGTGAAAAGGAAGTTAAAGTGGTTAAAAGTCTAGTTGTTGAACAATAATGGTTTCATAAGTCATGTGACTGGAACTAGGCCCTACTTCTGTAATGAAAGGTCAATAACAACCTTTCTTTGTAACCTCATTACACATGTTCGGAATATAAAAAATATCATATCTAACCCTTTATGAAATATTAAAGTTTCATTATGTCTACTTCAACAATTCCTTTTCACTTATAATTTGAATACGTCTTGGAAGATTTCTTCATGGTCAAACATCAAAAAGAAAATTCAATGTCAAATACAAAAGTCCAAATTATGTTTTAAGTTATTTTAAAATATTTATCATGTTTTTCTTTCTTATAGGAACTTCCTGAATCTCAAAGAACAGATGCGGTTAATAGTATGGTCTATGAAGCCGGAGCTCGGATGAGAGATCCGGTTTACGGATGTGCTGGTGCAATTTACCATTTGCAAAGACAAGTGAGTGAGCTTCAAGCACAACTTGCGAAAACTCAAGTAGACTTAGTTAACATGCAAGTCCAAAGATCGAATCTACTAGAATTGGTATATAAAATGGAGCAAACAAAATTATCAACAAAAGAGCAAGGACAACAAAATATGTCCTTAGAGAGTTCATTTGAAAGTGGGGATGAGTTTATTAGTAGCCCCGATGAAGTGAGCAATGATTTAGGATTCCTTGAAGACAATAACAATTCATCAATTTCGTGGTGGGATCCTCTTTGGACATGATCATAACTTATGGTATTATTAGCTCACTTTAAAGCGCTTTAGTGGTTACTACCATATCCATACTAAAAAGACCTAGGAGTTTTTATTTTATTTTCTTTAATTTTTCTAAGTTCAACCAATGATATGTAAGCACGTAACAAAAATGTTAAGTCTAGTATTATGTAGTAGGGATATTAGATCGAAGGGTTTGTATTAAGATTCTAAGAATCTTGTCCTAACACTAATGAGATGCATTTTAAATAAAATGTTTAGACCGTTTTCTATATCTTTTTCGTCTGACATGTGTTTTGTCATTCTCGAATGTATTAATGTCTATATTTTAAAATGTATAATAGTTTATAGTTATGAAATAAGATTCGAACTTCGAAGTTCTTGAACCATAACAATGTGAAAGTGAATTAACTCCATTCGATAAGGGTAGACGACAAAAACATGACATGTCTCTGTAGATTGCTGTAGTGACTAATAGACACTACGCGTTTACTCCATGTGATCTAGGAACACGCACTCATGTGTGTGTGAACATTATCTTAATTTTTCGATTACGTTTCTGATGGGAATTAACTAACAACCTCGATGGTAAAAAGTAAATTTACCAACTTTATAATGATGGTGTCTTCAAGGGTAAATATTATTTGGAATATTGACCTTAATCATTGTGTTCATGTTGAAGTTTTATTATAACACACTTTAGTAACCGATAACAGAAGAATATATATATTATATATGAACAATTTTTAGTAAAATAATTAACCTATAACCAAAAGTTAAAAGTGTGTTTTTTTTAAGTTAAGTAATGAAAATGTGTTTGCCGACATATAACACAGGAAATAGCCATGTTGACTCGATACTATTTATATGAATGGTCTAATTAACATTCAACCAAAGTACAAAACATTATTGGTCCCCAAATAATTTATACATTTTTATTTTTTTATCTATATCATGTGCATCCCACGTGACTATAATGACATGCAAAAGAATGATAATTAAGTACATCATTAGTTCGTCATTTATCATTAGTCAAGATGACTAATTACTAATATGAATTACGTATACAAATAAAAAATTAATCTTACCAATTAGTTTTGACAAAAGGGTCACAATATTATATTCTTACCAATATTTAAATTAATTTAACCACCGAAATTTAAGTCATTTTTTTATTTAACTATATACTGATTTATTATTATTATTATATGCATAGAATGGCATGAAATTGCTTCATATATATACCTCAAACTATTTGTGGTCAAAGCAAACAATTGAAAATACAAACATACAAATACAAGTATCATTAAACATTGGTTTCGTAGTTTTGTACTTCAGAATAAAATAGAAAATCAGTATTAATAAATAAATAAATAATCATGAAAATGTTGTTTGATAGATAAATCCAATATTAGAACTATTATGTAGTATGATTTAAAGAAATAGGTTTGAAGACAATTAGGGTTATATAATTGTAATGATTACACAAATTGGCTTTACTTTGTTTTAGTCCCTTTGTTATCATAAGGAGCCGAAAGGAAAAAAACAAAGTACCTAACTTCATACCTTCCAGTTTCATAATTACATTAGTTAGAGAGCCTCTTCATCTCAATTCATAGAAAAAAAATCTTGATTTGAGACTAATATGATATATTTCGTCACATCGTTGTGACTAATTTACTACTCGTTTGTAACAAAAAAAATAAGTCACAACATCGTAATTAAAATGTGACAAAAAAAAATTCGTAACAAAAAACCGTCGCAAGACAATTTTTTCTTTAGTATTATACTTAATTTTTTTAATAATTACTTTTAGGTTATGGTGCACGTACGAGATTGCCACGAGCACACGGTTTATAGAATTTTTTTTTTTTTTTTTTNTAGAATTTATCAATCATATTAGACAAATAAGAAAAAATTATTGTTTTATTATTTGTTGAAAATAAAAAACTTCGTCGTTATAGTGAATGCAAGTGAGAATTTATAAGAGTGTGAAGGGGACATTGTTAAACTTAATAAAATGGCGCAGCCTTTTCGATCTTTAGAATTCTTATCTTTTCTCATTGCATCTAAACGCATGGTTATGAATACAATCCATTTTCACCGTATGAAAACTATAAAGACTGGTTCACTTTTCTCATTGCATATAAATATGCATGATCTTATTCATATACTGAATATTGAGACAAAATATAAAAACATCATAATTACATCTTTATTTCTTAAATTAACGAGAGTGGTGTAAGAATAACTATAGTCTCAGAATTTGAGTAAATAAGTTTTATGAGAATGAAAAATACAGAAAATGAATTACTTTTGTAGTACGTATATTATAGTATATATTATGTTAACTACAAAAATATAATATATTAACTTTACGTATATTATAAAGATAAAGAATGAAGTAGTTGTATATATGATATAAGCTACCAAATTAAACACATGCTAGTAGAGTTATTATATTTTAGGTAAAAAAAAAATTATTGTGTTAAGAGGTTTTCAAAGGTTTTGAGTTTTGTTAAGTAAATTGTTTATGTCTAGTTTTGTGATCAGTTTTTGACAATGAAGTATTTTGTAGTATAATGTTATCGAATTTTAAATGAAATAGTTATAATTTTTGTCTATAGCTAAAACAAGATAAACAACGCGGTTTCACTGCTTTTAGAACAAACATTATTAATTTATCTAATTATTTTATTTTAAATAATGTATATATGTTCATTAGAGTGTTGTCTTGTGTCTGTAAGTTGAAAATATCTGTTGATTGGATTCTTCGCACCGTACACAAAGTTGATTTGATAATCATCATTTTAACTTTTGTTTCTACCATCTTTTTTAACTTTTTAACTTTCTTTGTTTTGAGTCTTTTGACTATAACACACCTAATTTTCTTAACATACAAAACATATTTAGTTATATTACTAAATTGTATGCGAATTATAGATAAAACTATTGATCACTGTTCGATTTTTTCAATGTCTGATTATTACTAATGATCATTGTTCGAATTTTCCAGGTTGTTGGCGGGATACTCATATCTTGCTCAACAGGCTTGATAATGGGCTTCGTTAATTGAGTCATTTGAGCCCATTTCTGATCCAAAGATGAAACCTCTTTTGCTCCAGTGTCTTCTTCTCGATAAGAAAAACTAACATAGTTCATAGTTCTCACTTTATTATTAGTTTTTCATCGTATAATAATATATGATTAGGTTTAATGTCAAATCTCAAATAACTAAATATTAATACATAATGCCCCGATAATGGAGAGGGCCAGAAGAGATAATGAAAAGAAGAGGTGGCGGTAAGAAAACGTTGTGTTAATAAAAGAAACTGCATGTGTAATAGACACGAAGACTTCAAATATTTGCATGTCTTACACGTGTAATACTAACATCTCCTACTTAACACCTGCATATATCTGCATGAACTCTTCTAACAAAGATATCAAAACATTCTGAATCATCATTAGACATAGAGGAGAAAAATGGAAACAAACAAGAGAATTTGTGGGTTCTTGCTTCTGGTTGTGCTTTTCAATGGTGTTATGATGATGAGATCAAATGGGTATGAAGGAGAAGGAGAAGAAGAGTGCGTAGGAGGAGAAAAAAGAGGACGGTTCATGATGAAAGAGTGGAGACAAGTGATCAAATCAGAAGGTGGAGAGATGAGAGTTGTGATATCTCCAAGAGGAAGCATCATTGAGAAGCCAATGCATATTGGGTTTCTAACAATGGAACCTAAAACCCTCTTTGTACCTCAGTATCTTGACTCTGGCCTCCTCATCTTCATTCGTCAAGGTCTTTCTCTTTATCTATATCTCTTTATGTTTCTCTCTATTTGATCCTTTCTCTAATTGGTGGTTACTTGCAGGAGAAGCAACGCTTGGAGTGATATGCAAAGACGAATTTGGAGAGCTGAAGTTGAAAGCAGGAGACATATACTGGATTCAAGCTGGTTCTGTTTTCTATTTGATCAACACAGGCCAAGGTCAACGTCTTCATGTCATTTGCAGCATTGATCCATCACAGAGCCTTGGTTTAGACACCTTCCAAGTACTTAGTTTGAACATTTATACATAAGGGCTAACTAAAGTTATTGCATTTGGCTAAAGTGTTGCTTCTGTGTAGCCTTTCTATATAGGTGGAGGACCATTGTCTGTTCTCGCTGGCTTCGAACCCTATACTTTAACTTCAGCACTCAATGTTAGTACCTTGTAACCTAAGTTATTATTTAGGTTTGGTATTCACAATCTCATATGGTTCTTATGCATGTAGATTACTTTAGCTGAGGTACAACAATTTATAATGAGTCAATTCCGTGGCACGATTGTTCGCATTACCGATCAAACTCCTACAATGTGGAACCAATTTTTGGGATTGAGAGAACAAGAGAAACATAAGCATCTCAAGAAACTCTTGGAGAGAAAACAAGGATCCTCTCAAGACCAACAATATAGTTCATTGTGGTCTTGGAAGAATATTGTAAGATCTTTTATGGATCTAACACAAGAGAATAAACGATCTTCCAAGTGCGAGGACTCGTATAATATTTTTGATCAGAAAACTAGTTTCAAGAACGACTATGGATGGAGTAAAGCTCTTGATGCTGATGATTACGAGCCTCTTAAATACTCGGGGATCGGTGTTTTTCTCGTTAATCTCTCTGCGGTATGATTCTATAGTATTTGTTAGCTAGACCGGCTAAAGATGATGGTTATTTGGTTTAGCTAAACCAGTTTCAAGTGTAGTAATTACTAAGATTGGTTTGATTAAGACAAAACCATGTATGTGTTTAAGTCTTTAGTTTGAAACATTTTTCAGGGATCAATGATGGCTCCACACATGAATCCAACAGCTATAGAATACGGCATTGTCTTGGAAGGTTGTGGAGAGATCCAAGTTGTATATCCAAATGGAACTCTTGCTATGAAGGCAATAGTCACTGTAGGTGATGTGTTCTGGATTCCTCGTTACTTCGCTTTTGCTCAAATCGCATCTCGGAACAAACCATTCTTGTTTGTGGGATTCACAACTTCATCTGAGAAGAATATGCCTCAGTTTTTTGTTGGATCAAACTCGATACTAAGGAGTCTCAATCTAACGTCCTTAGCTATTGCTTGTGGAGTAGATGAAGAGACAATGAAACGGTTCATTGAAGCACAGAGAGAGGCTACTATTCTCCCCGTTGCAGCTGCGGCTCCTCCTCGTGGTGATGAACCGATACGCATTGGCTTGGATCGTTTGGTTTGAGGAATGTGAGTGAGGTTGTCTTTTTGAGTGTAATGTAAGATAGACACAAGTGAGTGTGTTATGTATGGATGTGTATGTTTATGTTTCTTTGTAATAATAGTGTAATAAAGGTGAATCACTAACATGGCTTTGGTTTCTTTTAGAAAATAAACAATAACAACTTGTTATTTGGCTCAAAAGGAGAAAATAAAACTACTTCTTGTAACTTCACATGTGATGTGATGACTCTGTAAACTAAAGCCCAAAAGTTCCAAGAGACACAAAATACATTCAATAGGGTACCAAACGTTTCAGCTACATGTTCCTTATAATAAGAATAGAATAACCTTTAAAATAGATAATTCGAAATATATAAAAAAAGATAGAAAGAAATATAAACATATTGAAAATTATATGAATTCAAAACCTCATATAACTTATGTGATCAATATTGGATTAGGTGAAGAATTTGCATACGAATGACATGGTATAAAATAATAAATAATAGAATTCAAGTAATGAATATTAATAATGAGAATAGGTGAACTACTTATGATAAATAATAATGATAGAGAGAATTGAGGTTAATAGTACCAAACACGGACGATTCATGGAAACGCGAGTCACATGTGGTGTTGGCTTATTAGTTAGGACAACGACAACTATCCTCAACACTCTCTTTATTTATACACTTTTTTATCTATTTGATATTTATTCCTATTTTAGTAAAATCTTTGCTTTGTCATAATTATTTATAGGGATATAGTTATACAACATTAAGGCCTTGAAGTTTTTGTTATATTTTTATTGGTTTTATTTTTTTAAATCATGTTAAGATTTTGGAAAAAGTGTTAATTTTAAAAATTCAATTCTCGTAAACACCAATAAATTTACTTTATACTTCACAAATACTATTAAAATTGATTTAGGACAAAATTACCATTTAATAATTCAATTAAATTAGAAATTAGATTTAATTTTAATCAAATTATAGAAATCCCAAACAATAAACTCTAAACTTATAATAAACTCTAAACTTAAATACAAAATTCTAATCACTAAATAAAAAATTATAAACTCTAAATAATAAATATTAAACCGCAACACTAAATATTAATCCCTAACCATAAATATTAAACTCTAACCCATAAATAATAAATATTAAATTCAAACATTAAATATAAACTTTAACATTAAATAACAAGTATATATTTTTATTAAAAATATAATTTATAATAAAATATATTTTTAATAAAAATTGGTATTTATGTACAAATAAAAAATTAATGTAATTTTGTCTAAAAACTACATTTGATATTTGATGGTGTCTTTTTTGAATGTTAAATAATTTTCTTTTGCACTTTTTTTTTGTAACTCAAAAGGTAAACTTTAAAACCTCCAAAACTTGGATAAAAAATATACAAAAAAATTGTAAGCATTCCAGATTTTATTAATCTTTTGGTTAGTGATGATAATAATAATTTATTGCATATCCAACCACTGTTTTTTATTTGACGTATCATACTAATACTATAAGAAACATATATCTTTGTGGTTTCTGCTTAGCCTTTATGCCAGATTTTGCTCTGATGACATCACATATATATATATATTGACCTATCATACCAATAATATAAGAAACAGAGACCATTGGTTTTGATTTTCTAATCGCTTAAAAAAATTTATGTTATTAATTTTTTTAATATCTTCTGTGTTTTCCTATTTTACTTAATAAATATATTTTCTCTTTTTAGTGTTATCACATTCTTTATTTCTTAAATAAGTTTGGATTTTAGCTTAACTATTTAATGCGATCACCTAAAATATTTAATAGTTTGGGAATATTTTTTTTTTTATTAATATATTTTAAATTTAAATTTTTTAAAACTAATTTTATTTGATTTTTATAAATTAAAATTATATTTTAAATAAAAAATAATTTCATAAACAGAAAAAATAATTAGAATGGTCATGTTCTCAAATTATTGAGCAAATAATAGTTTTTCTGAATATAATAAACCATGTACAAATAAAACCTAAATAGCTCTAGTCTGAAACACCAGTATTCACATTATTAACAAAAGATTATAAAAACGACAAATATATTTAGTAGCACCGACAGATCATTATTATCATGTTGAAACTTCAAATTCGATTTTCGACGAAATAATTTTATTTTTTTAAATAAAAGAGAAAGCAGGTTCCAGTGGTTGAAGTCGTGTGGTCTGTGATGTATGACTTAGTGCACCACACACTACTAAGTCGTTGGACCAAACACTTATCTAATGGTGATGTGATATCATCAATCACCCGTAACGCCACAACACACACTAGTTTTTTTTTGTATATGATCTAATAATAACCAATATTGACTAATTTACAAACACATGTGAAGCTCTTTATCCACTCACATATGCATTACTATGGCTTCTTTATCAATGTCTTGCTGTCTATTTTTTTTCTTAGTTAAAGTCTTTGTTTGGTATGTGTTAGAAACTTAAGAATGTTGTCATGGTATCAAAACCACGTTACTGATCTTTATACATTTTTCTTTCGTATAAAGTTAGGGTTACCATGGTTCTGTCTTAAGGAATTTGTAATACGTTGTCATTATAAATAGATGTCTCAAGTTTTTTAAATACACATTTTAATTTTAAAGAGTTTCGATTTTTAAAGTTGATTATTGTTGTACATAATTTTTTTTTTCTATTTTAAGATGTCTTCTCGAATAAATAGAAGATATAAAACTTTGAACTAATTTTCTTTCACAAACTAAAATTTTAAAATGGTATCAGTTGCATGTAAATTAATGAAATAAATATATTTACAATACTCACTATTTATTTGGTATTGAATAAAATTCAAATAGTTTTAGTCTTGGATTGCCATAAATTTAAAATATTATTTTTAAATTCACATTTCCAATATAAAATGATATTTTCTAAAAGCAAAAATTGAAGATTAAACTGATACTAAAAAAACTGAGGAAATATCTAATAAGAAATAAATATGAAAACATCCATATATATATAGTGCTAATATAAAGAATGAAGTATTATATTTTGACAAAAAAAAATTGACATAATGCTAATATAAAGAAAGAAGTAATTGTTTTATGTTATAAATATTCTTAATAATTTATTTTTTATCAGAGAACTAATAAAATGGTATATCTTGTTAACATTATATACATCATGTATTTACTAAAATTGAGGTTTTCTAAGTATTTCATATTGATTAAGAAAGAACAAATATTTAGTAACAAATATAATTATCTGTTTACATAAACAATTTCCAGTATCCATAAATCAATAGAAATTAAAGGAAAGTTAATTAAAAAATCTTCAGCTTTAAAAATATATATATTTTAATCTTTAACTATTTTCCTCACTTTTAATTTGTTAATGAATTTGGAGTTTTTATTAAGCATGAAATTCAGATTCATATTAGGATCTAGTTCGGTTTATTGAATTATAGATTATCCAAAATAAATGTTTTAAAATATAAACTCTAACCTAATTATTTCGTATCATATTTAGTTCAAATTTGTTTTGATTTCGGATTATCTAAAAATATATTATAAAATCTGAATGCTAACATATTTGGTTCCATTTAATGATATGAATTAACCGTATTAATTGAAAACTTTAAACCAGAAAAAATAAAGTTTTAGATAATCTGAAATTAAATTTTCCAAAAAACATAATTAACCAAAAATATTTTAAAATACGAAATTGAAAAGAGCATTTAGCATGTTTATAGTAAAATTAGTTGGTTTATATACTTCAGATTAGTTTGATTATCCAAAATTAATTTGCTTTGCGGGTAAGATATGATCTTAAAACATTAATTTATTTTTGGTATAGAAAATATAGGAGATAACCACATATCTAACCGAAGCTATAAATGAAGGTCAAATTTATTAACATATTAAAACTGAGAAAATTTTTTATTATAAAAAATAATTAAAAATTTTAAAATAAATATCTTTAAGTAAAAGTTTTTGTTTTTCTTTAAATTTTTGAAATTAAACATTTCAAACACTCCCAATTAGTTAGAGTATTCAATTTATTAACATTTAACTAATAAAAATTCATTTGAAATCTAGAAAATAGAGTCATCAGACTTTTCTAACACAGAGAGAGTAATACCAAAAAAAAAGTTATTTGAATATTTGGCATTACATGCTTTACAGTTTACACATTACTAATTGTTTTAATATCTAAAGAGTCTTTATTTTTTGTAATTTACTTCTTAAATATATTCTCGAAATTCCTAAAAAAAAAAAAAAATTGAAATAATAACCCGATAAGAAAATGTCATTTAATTTGGCTCTGTCCCTCACTCTATTCAAGAACTTAAGCCCCTCGTAAAACGTCCGTTACCATTTTCTCGTCCTATCAATTTTTAACCTGTAGCTTTTTCTACCATTAAATGATAACCACGTGTCATCTTCTATCCAACTAATATTAAGTCCACCATAAAAAATAACACTGCGAAGCACTTGATAATTCCCCACCCTCCTCTGTATCTTTCTCTCATTAACGAACGCCTTTATAACTTGCTTCTCCTCTCGGTTACTTACTAAACGCGCGTCTTTGTCACTCTACACTTAAAAATCCAAAACGAAGACGACGATGATGATGATGATGCAATGCGTATACGCTTGAGCAAAATCAAATACAGTAATACAAAGCGGTGAAGCAAGCAACAGGTAATTTAGAAGCTAAAACAAAAATATATATATACTATGCTTAACTCGTAAACTTTTGTTTATTTATAGATTTGAAAAAAGAACAAACAACGAAACGATCTGATGAAAATTGCAGCGAAAATGGTTAAAGGAAGGAAGATGGAGATGATTTTATTTCTTGTACTTCAACTAATAGTAGCGGTGACGGCGGCGAATGTGACTTACGATCACCGTGCTTTAGTAATCGACGGGAAACGAAAGATTCTGATCTCAGGCTCTATTCATTATCCTCGGAGTACTCCTGAGGTAAGTTAAGTTGTTACGCATGTGTATATGTGACAGGCTGGATAACAAACTGTATTTATTTTGTTTTGAATGTTGTTGGTGGTGTAGATGTGGCCAGAGCTTATACAAAAATCTAAGGACGGTGGTTTAGATGTTATAGAGACGTACGTGTTCTGGAGTGGTCACGAGCCTGAGAAGAATAAGGTTACTTGATTTTTTTGGATTTTTATTAATTTGTTTTATTCGTCTAAATGTTGATATTGATTATTTGTTTTTTTTAAAAAATTAATGCAGTATTATTTTGAAGGAAGATATGATTTAGTGAAATTTGTGAAGCTTGTGGCTAAAGCTGGTCTTTATGTTCATCTACGAATCGGTCCTTATGTTTGTGCCGAATGGAATTACGGGTAATAACCGGAGTTTTTTTCTGGTTAAATGGTTAAAATCAGAGTTGGTTTAAACTAATTTTACCGGTTTGTTTATGGAATGATTTTTTGTAATTTTGGTGTAACAGTGGTTTTCCAGTTTGGCTACATTTTGTTCCTGGAATTCAATTTCGAACTGATAATGAACCATTTAAGGTATGTTTTAGTTGATGTGTCTCTTAATTGTTGTTTAATTATGTGATAAAATTTATAGTTTAAGATCGTTTTGGTAATTTAAGATTGTTTTGGTCTTTGTTTATAGGAAGAAATGCAGAAATTTACTACAAAAATTGTTGATTTAATGAAACAAGAAAAACTTTATGCATCACAAGGCGGTCCTATCATTCTTTCTCAGGTTTTAAAGTGGAACAATATTTTTGACAATTATTAATAGAAAATTTTAAGATTCTCATGTTCTTTTTGATGAATTTGGATGTCAGATTGAGAATGAATATGGAAATATTGATTCAGCTTATGGTGCTGCTGGTAAAAGTTATATTAAATGGTCTGCTTCTATGGCTCTTTCACTTGATACTGGAGTACCATGGAACATGTGTAACCAAGGAGATGCTCCTGCTCCTATGGTGACTTTTCTATGATTCCAACTACTTAATTTTAATTGAGAATATACTACTAATAGCAAGTTTTTTAATTGAGACACTCTTGCTCTTTGTTTGGTAGATCAATACATGCAATGGTTTCTACTGTGACCAGTTTACTCCTAACTCCAAAAATAAACCGAAAATGTGGACAGAGAACTGGAGTGGATGGTGAGTCTTTTGTTTTTTTTTGTTTTACCTTACTAATTGATCAAGTCTCTAAAGCTGGCATCTGATTCACTTTCTTGTATAACCGACGACTAGGTTCCTTGGTTTTGGAGATCCTTCCCCTTATAGACCAGTTGAAGACCTTGCGTTTGCAGTCGCACGATTTTACCAACGAGGTGGAACTTTCCAGAATTATTACATGGTAAGAAACACAAGAAGCCACTTTTAGCTGTTACAAGCAAGGCAATACTGAGCAAACTAGTTAGATAAGTTGTTTTTGGTTTGTCTTGTTTAGTATCACGGTGGAACAAACTTTGATAGAACAAGTGGAGGACCTCTAATCTCTACTAGTTATGACTATGATGCTCCAATTGATGAGTATGGTATGATTTCTATATCTACGACTGGCTCTCTTGGTTTTCCTCTTCGATTTATATTCAGACTGTGGATTACTAAAGAGATGTTGATTCGTTTTGTCTGCAGGACTTGTTAGACAACCAAAATGGGGACACTTAAGAGAACTACACAAGGCTGTCAAGCTTTGTGAAGATGCAATGATTGCTACAGATCCAACAATTACTTCTTTAGGTTCAAATTTGGAGGTAACTATAACTTCTGGTCACTTACCTAATTGAAATAAAATGGGAGTTCTTAATATGAATTTCATGTCTTCACAGGCCTCTGTATACAAAACAGAATCTGGATCATGTGCTGCTTTTCTTGCGAATTTTGATACGAAATCTGATGCAACTGTGTCTTTCAATGGGAAATCATATAACTTGCCGGCATGGTCTGTAAGCATCTTGCCGGATTGCAAAAATGTAGCTTTCAATACAGCAAAGGTCTGTTCTGTTACACTCATCATCACCACTTATTATATTTTGGCCATTGGAACAGCTTAGCTATTAACTAATTTGCATTATTGTCTACAGATAAATTCTGCAACTGAGTCTACCATGTTTGCTCGTCAATCATTGAAACCTGATGGTGGTTCATCTATGGAGTTAGGCTCGAAATGGAGTTACATTAAAGAACCTATTGGACTTTCCAAGGCTGATGCATTCATGAAACCTGGATTATTAGAGCAGATAAACACAACTGCTGACAAAAGCGATTACTTGTGGTACTCACTAAGGTAGAGTAGTCTTACTTCTCTAAAAGCAAAGTCCACTTCTCTACCTGCAAAAGATGCAAAATCACTTTGGTATGTTAGCTTTTAATGTGTTTCAATCTAAACCAGTGTGGACATTAAAGGCGATGAAACATTCCTCGACGAAGGATCTAAAACCGTCCTTCACATCGAATCTCGGGGTCAAGTGGTCTATGCTTTTATAAATGGAAAACTTGCCGGTAAGTAGTTCACTCTTACACAAGCTGTTGAATCAAATTTGCCAGTTGAGTTCCTTACTATATACCAGTGATATGTATTTTTATACACAATTTTTGCGGTTGCAGGAAGCGGAAATGGTAAACAGAAGATTTCTTTGGATATCCCGGTTAATCTAGTACCTGGAAAGAACACAATTGATCTCCTTAGTGTGACAGTAGGGCTTGCGGTACGTTCTAATCTGCAAAAGAAATGTTCCTTTGTCACTGGATACTCTAGAAAGAAACTTCAAGTTTGCTAGACAGGATAACTCAAAACCAATTATATGTAACTTGTTTCCCAGAACTATGGAGCTTTCTTTGACTTAGTGGGAGCAGGAGTAAATGGTCCAGTGACTCTTAAAAACGCAAAGAGTGGTAGCTCAATTGATTTGTCTTCACGAGTATGGACTTATCAGGTCAGTTACATTTGATTCTCCATCCGAGTTGAATCAGCCGCAAGAATCGCTTGTCATATTCTCCGATTGTGTTATATAGGTTGGACTCAAAGGGGAAGACACAGGTTTAGCAACTGGAGATTCTTCTGAATGGGTTTCAAAGTCTCCTTTGCCTACTAAACAACCACTGATTTGGTACAAGGTAATAATGATACGCCAACAAAAATAAACATTTTGAGATAACTCTTTGTGAGCCTCCTAACATTTTCTTAGACAACATTTGATGCTCCTTCTGGGAGCGAGCCAGTAGCGGTAGACTTCACCGGTACAGGAAAGGGAATTGCATGGGTGAATGGACAGAGCATAGGTAGGTACTGGCCAACTAGTATTGCTGGAAACAACGGTTGCACAGATTCATGTGACTATAGAGGATCTTACCGTGCTAACAAATGCCTCAAGAACTGTGGTAAACCTTCACAGACATTGTAAGTACTTAACCATCTTGATTGGTTTATCCAGGTCATCTCGAAGAACATGCTCTGTTTTCAATTCCTTCATTTTTTTATTGTGTTTTGTTTGTTTGTAGGTATCACGTGCCTCGCTCGTGGCTAAAACCGAGCGGGAACACACTTGTTTTGTTAGAGGAGATGGGAGGAGATCCAACACAAATATCATTCGCAACGAAACAAACAGGACGTAGTCTGTGTCTAACGGTTTCACAGGCTCATCTACCGCC
>KE159331.1:80967-106919 GCA_000411055.1 Leavenworthia alabamica
AACAAGAACAACTCCAGTTCTTTCCTTACATTGTCCTGTCTCCACTCAGGTCATATCTTCTATAAAATTTGCAAGCTTCGGTACACCTAAAGGTAGTTGCGGTAGCTTTAGCAAGGGCCGTTGTAACAGCTCTCGATCACTCTCCATCGTTCGCAAGGTATTAAATCTCTTTTTTTTTCTACTTTTATTTCGTCATTTTGTTTTATTTTTTGGAGTGTGAAACGTGACAGGCATGTGTTGGATTGAGGAGTTGCAACGTTGAAGTGTCGACTAAAATCTTTGGAGACCCTTGTCGTGGCGTCGTGAAGAGCTTAGCTGTTGAAGCTTCTTGTTCATGAATGCCTAGTTCCTTTACCTTAGAAGATTTGATATGATAATTAAGTATGTAGTAATTGTCTTAAAATAAAGCAAATGAAATGATTAACAATATAGTTACAATTTACAAAGGGAATATGAAAGTAGGCATTGCGGATTTGGCTCGGTGGAGAGGTAAGTCAATGCCATGGCTGTTGACCTTTTTCCTCACAGTGATCATTGTGAAATGGTAATGCTTCTTGAGAGGTAAGAATTAAGTATAATAAAGATATTATGTAGCACCAAAAACAATTACTATATTTTTTTATTTTTGCATAAACTCACAAATTTTAAAGATTATATATGTTTTCGGATTTTGAATTTTTGATAAATGAAACACGTAAAAGTTAAAGAAGCATATTAAAGGAACTCTCCTTGGGTAAAGTAAGTGTAACGAGCTCTAGCCATGTTATCTCTTCGTTTCTTATAAATAAGAGCTCCGATTACAATTGCTCCTACTCCAAGTATTGATCCAATGGCGATTCCAGCTTTTCCCAATCCGCTCATCCCTTTGTCTTCGCTTCCCTCGTCATCAAAATCTTCTCCGTTATCTTCGCTTGCTTTGATATCGTCTGGTATTCCCACAGGAGATGGTGCCGGAGAAGGGAAATACTCTGTTTCTGGCTCGGAGTCATCGTCTGGATTATCATCAGATGGAGCAGGAACAGGTGCTGATTCAGGTGTTGGTATTGGAGATGGTGATGAAGCAGAAGGTGATTCAGCCTGATGAGGTGGAGGAGGAGGAGAATCTGCTAGAGATTCAGGTGGTGATGAAGCTGGTGGTTGAGGAGAATCCGCTTCTGGTGAAGAAGTTGGTGACGGAGAAGAATCCGCTTCCGGTGATGACGGTGCTGACAGAGGAGAATCCGCTAGATTTCTGCTTCCCGGCGAGTTAACCGGTGAAGGAGATTCCTCCTGACCGTGCGCGAATTCGAAAATTAAGAGGCAAATTGATAGAACAACAATGAAACAGAGCTTTTTCGCCATGACGATTTGATTCAATGTAGAACGAATCAAAATACCTCTTAGAAATACACGATCAGAGGAATCTCTTCCTTATTGAGAAAGAGCTACGAAGAACAAGAGAGACAAAAAAATTGAAAATGAAAGAAGCTAAATCTAAATCAAATACAAATGTTTCTGTTAAATTATATAGTAAGCAATAAAATAGATACATCTTAGTTATTAATATACATTATTTTATTTAGTTTGATCCACCCATGTCGAACGCATTAAGCTATTTCAAATTTCAAACTTGGATGCATGTCTTCTATTATTAACTACCAAGTTATAAAGAGAATTCCTTATTTATTATAAGGACTCAACATGGTAATTAAATACATGTAAATCTACTTTAGCAATTTTTAATACGTTTTTTTGTTCTGTTGAAGTCGTCGTGATAACCAGAACATGTATGTATTTTGATAGGGGTAAAATACTATGTCATAGTTATGGGCTAAGGCCCATAATTGGCCCACTCTTTAGACGTATTTCTCGTCTTGAGCATCGTCCGTTGTCTTCCTCAGATTTTTTTAATTTTTCCCGAGAAATCAAATTCGATTCCCAGAAACCAAAACTGTGATAAAGTTTGACACCATGATCAGCATTCTCGCTCAGGTTCTTCTCCTCATCTTCAATTAAAAAATAGATTTGTTGTTAATTCGTCGCTTTGACTGATTCATACAGGAACGTCTTCTTGGTTTCGCTCTTGGTAGTGCCTTAACCGGATTCATAGTTCTGGAGCAGCGCAAACTCATCCATGAATCTATTTCTGATCCTAAGTCTCAATCCATCAATCAATCTCAGGTTATTACTTACATTTTCAATATCCTTCGCTGCGTTACAAATCCCTAAATATCGCTTCGATTTCCCCAAGGTGATATGAGAGAATCTAACTTCTTAAAGGCTTGCTTGAGATCCACAACACTGATACATTCCATTTTCACAGATTTGTTCTATGTTAGGATTTGATATAGACTTAGCTGAACTTAATATAGTCCTTAGAGATGAACTTGTGGCTTATACCGGTTTAGAGATTATTATTATTGGATTGGTTATTGCAGGTGAGAGATGGTATATTCGGGAAGAAATATCGAATAGAGTTTGCAACACTGTGGAACAAAACTGTGGATCAAACCTTTGAACCTGCTATTCAATATCTTAGCTCACGTAAATGGTAACAACAGATCTGTTTAAGTTTCTTTTACTCATAATCTTGAAACTTCAACTACACTGATTATTCTCAGATGCTACTACAAGTTTTGAGTTGTATGAAGTTATATCCCGAACAAACATTAATTAATAGATAACTTAGCACAAAACATGACATAAATAGAGTCTAAATAGTATTAAGAATTAGGCTGTGGCTGTCTATGATCGGAGGAGTCACTGAGAGCAACAGGAGGTGCATGTCGATCTTCCGGGAGATGTATAGCATCAGCTGAGTGACGCGGAACAACAAGTTCAAGATTCTCACAGTTGCAAATCTCAACCATGAAACCATCAGGGTCATTAAAGAAGAGCTGGTCAATAGCTGCATCTTCCTTGTCACCCACTGTTCTTTTGATGTACTTAACTTTCACTTCTTTGAGTCTTTGTTCTAAAGCTTCCATGTCTTCACACTGGAAAGAGATGTGGTTATCCATTGGATCCAAATGGTCTGTGTCTGAAGGTAACTTGTCTTGATCTTTGGCTTGTACTAAATGAATCCCAACACCGTAGTTGAACAGCCACGCACCGTTGAAGTCTAACGCCGCTGGACGCTCTATCTCAACGAATCCTAATACCTTTGTGTAGAACTCTAAAGACTTATTAACGTCTTTGCAAAGCCTTGACACATGGTTTAAAGCCATTAATGGAGCCTTTGATGATTCTTCATCGCAATTCTTCTTCGTCTTCTCCATTTGCTTACTTGCTTCGTCTAGAAGGAAGTGATAGTGTTTACCTTAAAAGCTGAAGCGACGTGGGATTGAAAGAAGGACACGTGGCGGGCGGCTGCATATGTGTTAGCACATAGGTGTCAACTCTTCGCATCATTTTCTATTGGGCCTACGTTAGGTCCAAACTGGATCTTTTAGTTTTGGCAGAAGGGATTAGTATTAGATTTGTTACGGTAGTGCAGTAACTAAACAGGGTTGTGGGTAAGACTACAAACTTACCAAAAACGAAAAACCAAACCCTTTAAACACAGCCATGGAGGCTATTAACCACTGCATATGGATATTTAGATACAAGCTTCAAGAAAAATTGAAGAAAAAAACACCAAGAGCTCCTATACTAATATCATCTATATAATGCTTTACATCATGAGCAAGGCTAACACAAGTCCAAAGATGACCTCAACCACACCAAGAGCTCCTATTCCACTTCTAGAACCAATTGACATTGTTGCTATCTCACTTTCTTGTGCTTTTGTGGAAGCTTCTTGGACCTTTGCAGCCATAGGGAGAGGTGAGCATCCGGAATCCACACAAGGGTTTAAATTAGTGGCATATGGATTTTGTGGTTGTGTGTGAAAGAAGTCAAATGCAGAAGGTGAAAATGCCAGTGGAGTCTCATAAGCTAACCCGTGAGGAGCTCGGTCTTGCGCTAAGCCAAATTTTGTGAAGATTAGAAAAGATATCAAGAAGAAGAGGCAAGTTCTTGAAGTCATTTATTTTTTCTCACTAAGGTTATGTTGGTTTTCTTGAAAGATTAAATGGGATATAATGAAGGTGAGCAGGTGGGGCTAGTGTAGTAGTGTGTCTGTTGAGACTTTGAGGGAGGTTGGTGGTATTTATAAGGTGAGTGATGTGAGGTAAGCCTAATCCAATAATACGTTTTAATCAAATACTGTGTATAAATCCTCATCGTTTTTTTAAATAAGGCATAATTAGGAAGTAGTAGAACGAGAAGTAGGAACCATTTAAACATTGACACACTATAATTAAATTCATGTTCTTCTTCCCTTGAAGTTATGTGAGTGAGTGTAATAATAACACATCCTGACTTAGGACACAACATCGATGACTTATCTATAATGGCACACTTCACATGATTTTTCTCTTCCCGCGTTAAAAGACATTTTAAGATCGATTTTGAAATTTTATGACAAATAAATAATTTAGACTTTACTTAAGATGGGCTTCTCATTACTCAATGGGCCTTAAAACTCTATTTCAGCCCATGGAAAGACCATCGACCAAGAAGATTAAATGGAGTATGTGCTTGAATGTCTCCTTGAAGACTACGAATTCATCATTGAACAAGTTAAAACTTCGTGACTCTATCTCCTTCATATAGGCCTTGACAAGTTCAACTATTACGGTTCAGATGCATTGTACAATTTGTCATACATTTTGCTTAAACCGTTTCTCTCGTAGAGATACAAACACCCTGCCGTTTTAACAGATAATAAATGTATTGTTTTCCCTGACGAACTAACTATATTGTTTTGTCTTATGCGAGTTATCAAAAGGAAGGGAAACATTATTTTAATTAACAGGAAGCGAAAACGACGTCGCTCTCCACCAATTAGCTGGAAGCAAGCACGTGTCCTCACGCCACGAGTCGTACACGAAAGCTCAACTCTCCACGTGGAATAATCTGGTAAAATTGGCACGTGTGTTGGGACCTCTTTTACTTTTTAACAATTTATCTTTATCTTGTCTTCTTGTGGAAATTATTTAAGGGGTAAAGATGGAAATTCCCAGATTCGGATAACTAAACATTTAACACATCTCTCATCTCATCGTACCATGCTTTGTCTCATGACTCTTATCTGTTATCTCTTCCAATTTTAAATGATATTTAAGACATGAAGTTCAAAATCATTGTATATGCTCTTATACGAACTTATCCACCTATACAATTTTATAATTTATTATAATAATTATTTTTATATTATTATTATAGAAGTTTTACAATAGACTACAATATACGCTTTAAAATCATCTTATTTTAATATCAATGAGTGTTTTTTTTTAATGCAAATAGTTATCTATATTAATATCAAATTGACTTTAAACCCTATATATTTTATAAAATATGACTTTTATTTCAGTCTTCGGATGAAGTCAATTTTTTTAACCTAGTTTTGTATTATTCGTCTGTTCATAAAAATTTACTTTTTATTCCAACGAAATTTCACACGTGATTCAAATATTTACAGTATTATTATAATATTTATTTATTTTTTTAACATATCGCAATTAATTTTTTTTAAAAACTGTGTACGTATGGGTTGCCGTGTGGAATAAAAGCCTTTGACAGTAATCGTTTCGTTTGGATAAATCGCAAAAAGTTTTAAACTTCTACGTTATTTCCAAGGATATTTTGGTAATTTTAAGTGAACAAACAAAATCAACACGTGGAGGTTGAGTCTATCCATTGACCTTCTTCACTATATATATATAAAAACTAAACCAAAGCTTAATAGAGAATCTAAAATTTTATTAAACCAAAAAAAAAAATTATTTCTTCTTCTTCTTCTCCGATTTAAATGGCGACTAGCAAGTGTTATTATCCACGGCCAAGTCACCGTTTCTTCTCAAACGAGCAACACGTCACTGCCGCTTCCGATTTCGAGATAGACGAGTTGGATCTTTACAATACCGGTTCAGATTCTGTTTCTAATTTCAGCTTTAGTGATCTTACAATCAGCTCCGGTCGAACCGGAAATAACCGGAAATCTTGCGGTGGTTTGGATTCTGGTACAGTAACGTCTTCGTTACCTGTTAACGTACCGGACTGGTCAAAGATTCTTGGAGAAGAGAGTCGTCGTAGGCAGATTTTGAATGAGGAAGAAGTTGACGGAGACGAAATTTCAGAGCGAGTTCCGCCGCATGAATTGTTGGCTAACCGGAGAATGGCTTCGTTTTCGGTTCATGAAGGAGCTGGGAGAACTCTAAAAGGAAGAGATCTGAGTAGGATGCGAAATACAATTTTTAAAATTAGAGGGATCGAAGATTAAATTATCTTTTGTTTTACAATTGGTCATTGGAGTTGAAAATTTATAAAAATACGAGGACTTTAATCGAAATTATAAGAGCTTTTTTATTTTAATTTTTGGAATATTTTAGCTTCTGAATTCACATTCCACACTTGGTTTATTATTATTGCACAAGTAATGATTATTTTATGAAATTGACTCGGTAATTTATTTTATTTAAATAATTTAATACATAGTATAATTCACTGGTGTCATTATTATAGTTCTTAATTAGATTCTTCTAATCTATAATTAGTAGATTTTTATTGGGTGGCTAGCAAAAGATTAAATTAATTTAATTATAATTTAATAATGATGGGATTATTTGCCAGATAGATTAGAGAGAGACATGGTGCGTTGTCTTTTAATCATACAATGTTGGTCGGCATATGTTCCCGATCTCTTCTTATAAGTTCTAACACCAAAATTTATATAATAAAAAGAATATTACTTTATTTTTCAATACATATTTTAAATAAATATTATTTTAATTTATTAATTAGGAGAATTTTAGTGTAAATGTTATAGTTTCGTTTTTTCAATTTAATTTTAGTTTAAAATTTTGCATGGTAGTTAAAAATAAGTAAATATGTTTCTTTTATCTCTTATTGATATAATATTAGACATTTTTTATTGATCATTATATTAAAACTACAAATTTTATAACAACACTTATAGTAAAATAAATGTTTTACATTAAAAATAAGAGGATCTTGGATTAAAATCTTGGATCAATCACACATAACATATTTTTAGGCGTTTTGTGTGGGTGGATCACTTGTTTGGATAAGATCAGAGTAAGTAGTTAATTATTACATATATATAAAATAATTAATGTTTGATTGCCGTAACAATTACTTCATTAGATTAGATAGATCATAGACGTATTATTTTATCAAAACCTAGTAACATACATATTTTGCGGACTTCATTATAAAATAAGACCGAACTAAACGAATCATTCATATAATGTTTTACGAATCATTTTACTGATACATTGATATAATGTTTTACGAATCATTTTATGTCGTTTGATACATTGATATAATGTTTACGAATACTCAACAAAACAATGTAAATAAATAAATAAATAAATATTCGAGAAGATAAAATTCATTAAGACTAATAATAGAAAACAAAACCGCGTTGCATTTAGTTCGGTTATGGCAATGTCAATTTTAATACGTAAGTACAAAACCAATGGCATAGCTGTAATTTCCGCTAAAGGTAGCTCTCTTCGGTGGGGTCAGAGCTGGCGTAATCCTTAATAGTATTTCCCAACGTAAGTGATTACTGAACCAGTCGTTTAGCGTTTTATGTGCGTTGGTCTTGTCGTTTTGTTCTCTTGTCCGTTTATTCATATTAAATTTTTAGCGACGGACGAGTATATTATTTGGTATATTATCGGGTATCATCCAAATTAAATGTCAAATTTATATTCATTATTTTTTTGTCTTTATACTTGATTTTTTTCATGGGATGTTTAGGTACGTCACTCTTTCACGTGTTCGGTTATAATATTATTAATTAATAAACCAAATTCATGTATCCTTCACATGTCCAAAATATTGACTAAAGAAAAAATGAAATGGATTTTATAGTAAGATAAAATTTATAAAGTTTTTGGTAGTTAGCCAAAAAAAAAGGTTTTGGTCAAATGGAAGCAACCATAAGGAAAAAAGTCAATATTGAATTTTAAGACCAAACAATAAAAGCAAACAAAATGTGAGTTAGGTCAACTGTAATCAAAATCTTGAAGCCCATGAAGACCATTAGCATCAGCTATTTGGTTAGAATTAGAAAACAGGCCCAAGGCCCATAAAAAGCATTGAGACTCAAGCCCAATAAAACGGGTCAAATAGATCCGATTAAAATCTGGGTTCATTCGTGAATCCTTACCATCTCCTGAAATATTACAGAGAAAAGCATTTTACCTTCAAAAAATATGTAACCAATTCCCACTATGAAAAATTCAGATTCAAGCTCATCTCCTTCATCGTCCGGCACCGAATTCGCAGATTCAAATCCTAATACCGATCCGAAACGAATTCAGAGCATGTTCAAAGTCAATTAGAGTCAATGAATTTATCTCAATCAAGCCAAGTCTCTGATGGAAGTGACGATGATGATAATGATGATGAGGTTGTTGTTGTTGCATCGTCTAACGGAATGGAAGGCGGAGGAGATGAAATTGAGGCGGAGGAGCATCCGGTGGAAATGGAGGCAGGTGAAGAGCCACTGAGTCCGACTAGTAGCGGTTATGATGGAGAGAGAGGGAGTAGCGGTGGAGCTTCTTCGACTTATAAACCTGATGATGTTAGTGAAGATGAGATTCGTGAAGCTAATGTTGATATTGACACTACTTCTCAGCATGAAGCTGCATGGTTACCTGGAAAACGACATGTTGATGAGGTCAGTAGTTTCATATAAAGCTCCTGAAACTGTAGTTTCTAAGGTTATAAGATCTTCTCTAGGTTGTGGAATATTTGGATTATGAGTGCTAGATTCATTTGTGATGGAAAGCTTCATCAGAACTAAATAACACTTCAATGACTAAATGAATGTTCAATGTGGAAGTTGTGGAACTCTTGAGAACAGAAATATTCATATGAAAACACAGGATGATGCTTCTATTTCATGGAGAAAGAGGAAGAAACATTTCTTTATATTGAGCAACTCCGGCAAACCGATATATTCAAGGTTTAGCAATTTCTTCATATTGAATCAACAGATAGAGGAATGTTTGTATTTTTTTTTAATTCTGATATTTCTCAGATATGGATATGAACATAAGCTTGCTGGATTTTCAGCTACTCTACAAGCTATTATTTCTTTTGTGGAGAATGGGTAAAAAAATGAACAAGCTTTGTCTAATGTTTTGTTTTCCTTTAATGGTTATATTTGTATTTAATGTTTGATGCCTAACCCATTGTTTCTTTTAGTGGTGACCGTGTCAATTTAGTCAAGGCAGGAAAACACCAGGTATTCAAAATTCCCTGCCCTATTAATATGTATAATTTGACAATAGTGCATATACTATTGCATAGAACTTCAGTAAGAGAGTTTGTTGTTCATTCACTTTGTCGTTGGAGATAGTGATTATATAAAATCAGTGCTACAAGAATTCTAAAGTGAGATTCCTGGTGAAGTTTAGGTTGTGTTTCTCGTGAAGGGGCCAATATACCTGGTCTGCATCAGCTGTACAGATGAAACATATGAATATTTAAAGGGGCAATTGGATCTTCTATATGGTCAGGTAATAACAGACAGCTGCTCTATATAATTTATTTTGAATTTTTCTTCTTGTTTAAGTGAGCGGTTGAATAATCAAAATACCATATTGGTGATGCAGATGATACTAATTTTAACAAAGTCCATAGACAGATGTTTTGAGAAGAATGCAAAGTTCGACATGACGCCTTTGCTTGGAGGGACAGATGCTGTCTTCTCATCTCTTGTCCATTCATTTAGCTGGTTTGTCTCTGGTTTGCAACTCTTTAACTCAACTGCCTTTTTTATATTTTCCCGTTACTGCTGAAACCAGTCTCCTGGACGTTGTGGCTTACTAATGCGGATGAAAATTTAGACTAATCTATCTATATATTAGAAGTTATGATCTGATCTCTAGAAAAATGTGGATAATTAGCTCTAGTTTCACTGGAAAAGTTCACTATTATCTGTTAGAAATCTACAATATAATTGAAGATAGACATATTCAATACAGTCAAGCCTCTAAGATTTGGAATGTTGGAGTCTGTCTATTGTCCTTTCCACAGATGCAGAACTGTTGTTCCACAATTACATCTTCTCTCTTTTCGTCTACCCCTAAAGCTTCCAGTAGAAATTTCTTACAATCTTTGAGATGATTTTTCCCATTTTTAGGAACCCAGCTACATTTCTTCATGCATACACTTGCCTTCCCCTTCGGTATGCATTAAGGCAAGCGACAGGGACCATATTGCAAGAAATTTGCGCGTCTGGTGTCTTGTTCTCACTACTCATGTGCAGACAGAAGGTAAAAGCCCTTCTATATTGCAAGAAGATCAAAGTGTTTCATTTTGCAAATCCAACATAGTTAATGTCTGTATGTTTACTTGCAGGTTATCAGTCTAGCTGGTGCACAGAAAGCGTCTCTCCAATCCAATGACTTGCTTCTACTCTCAAATTTTGTCATGTCATCAGAATCATTCAGGCAAGTCTACCAACAGTGAATCAAACAGTTGTTTGTGTAGTAGCGTTATCTCACCACTACTTATAACCTAGCTGGACATCGGAATCTTTCTCACCAATCTGCCTACCAAGTTACAACGCTCTGGCCTTCTTGCATGCTTATGTCCACTTCTTCGACGTGAGTCATCATTCCTCAGAACTTGTAAAGAGCTTCTTAAACTCATCCACATCTGTGAAAATAGTAACTAGTTTGGTTTATGTAGGATGATACATATGTAATGTTGCTTACCACACGTTCAGATGCCTTCTATCATCTCTTGGTGATGTATTTTACTATTTTAACCCCTTTAGATCAGATAAAAAATGATATTCTTTATAACTTTGTTTAGTTCATTAGTACCACTATGTGATAAGGTTTTTATTTTTATGCTATTAATTTTTGAAGTAGTTATTTCTTATGACTTTAAAAAGAGAATCCAAGAAATTAAGATAAATGCGTAAGGAGACAAATTTGGAATTTGTTTTATCTTCTCAAGACCTTACGGATGAAGAAGGGGTTAATACAGTGCTTCTAATTTAATGCTCTGCTTAAATGCACTTCTTTTCTAATAGTAATATACTATTGTCATTACGAAGTTAATGTGTTTAGATCTTCATTAACTACCAAGTATATTGTTAATACACATTAACTCATTAATTATGAAATGAATACATATTTAATCAGCCATTAAATAGGTAATAACAGAGGGATGAATGCAAAAATAATTTATATTTACGATAATTTCTTAATTAGAAAGAGTATAATTGTTCTGGATAAAATTTTAAAATTGTATATAAAATTTTAACCTTTTCAAATTTTTTGTTATTTTAATTTTATTTTTTATATAATTTTAATTGTGCTCTGAATAAAAATAATTACTAGATCCGTAACTAATTCTACATGAGATTTTCAGCATTTTTATTATGATAACTGAGGTTCACATTAGAAATTAATAAAACCATTTTTCTTATATTCTCTTTTGATTATATTTTTTATTTTCATATTTTTTCTTTCAAAAATATTATGATTAAAATTGGACTGATTCAATTTAGAACAATCCTAAATCAATACAACAATATTTCACATATCATAAAACAAATTGAAAAGTTAATGTTGGCCACTAAAGCTTAACATAATTCCACTTTTTACTACTGCAATAAAACACTGAAACAGTTTATTACGAGACTACCCCTTCTCTTTCTCAAAAAACAAATGGGCACTTTGGTAATTGCACGACTTCTCCTCATCTCTCCACCCATTGACTTGTGTAGACATATTTGAAAATTAATCAAAAGCTAAAATTATTCTTTAGTTTAGATGTGTGTGAACATTTATTTAATATATTAGAAAAAAATTAAAGTAAGCACTACTTCTTAGGTTTGCAGCTGTTTTCTATTTTGTTTTTTTTTTATTTCTTTCTAATTTCTTATTCCTTTTATTCGAATACGACTTTACACTAATTCAATTTCTTTTAATTATCCAACAAATCAGTAGAATAAAAGAATAGAGTTAATATCAGTTTGTACGAATACTCCGGCTAATTTTATTTTTAATTTTTATTAGTTTATAGAAACTTTTGGATTTTAGTCTTTAATTTCAGATATATATATTTATATTAGAAAAACTGTGTCATTTCAATAAATATTATTATAAATTATGTTGTTACATTTTTGATAAGTTTTAAGTAACTAAAAATATCGACTTATTCGAATCTTCCGTCCAAAAGTTTTTGATATTAAAATTTTATTAGCATTTATTAAAATTAAATAATGCCTTTTTACACTTTCAATAAATTGTAATTAATAAACATATCTTAAAGTTGTGCAAAATGTTTTTAGATGTTTTAATGAGTATTATTATGACTTATGCCGTTACATTTTTTCCTATAAATTCTAAGTAACTAAAAAACATAATTTTTTATGCCGTTATATTGATTTCTGTCGCTTTGTACTTTCGATAAATTCTAAGTAACAAAAATATTTTAAAATAGGATTAAGGTCAATTTGTTTGACAAAAAAATATTAACGCCAATTTTTTCGAATATTCTGGCAATAATATTTTTGTTAATTTTTATTAACTTTTCAAAAATATTTTAAATTAATAATTTTTTATTAATTTTATTAGCTTTAAAAAAAATTAAATTCTGCCCATTTATAAATTTGAAGTAGCATAAATATTTTAAAACAGAACTAACTCTGTTTTGTTTGAATACTATAATATTTTTTTGTTAGTAACCTTTAAAAAAACTTTAATTTCCCGTTTTAAGTAATGTTTCAAACATTAAATTGACAGACACATATTTTCACTTCACACTCATATATAAAATAAAATAAATATATAAAAAAATAAAATAAATATCACATCCATGCAGGCTAACGTTAAGTTGACTAGCAGCGATAAAAGCAGATAATAAATTCTCCATTAATATTTCTATAATTTTCATTAAACCAAAAACCCCACACTCTCTCTCTCTCTCTTTCTCTTTCTTCTCATCTCTCTCTCTCTCTGCTAAACAAACCCTAAATTTCCCTTCGATTTCATCATCTTCAATCTCCTTCACTACCAAACCTGGCTGCTTAATTCATCAACCAATCTAAACCCTGTCAAATTCTCAGTCATTTGAAGAGGTAAAGGCAAAAAAAATGGGAAGAAAAGCCTGAAAAGCCTAAGCTTTGATCTGTTCAAATTCAGAGTTTTTTTTTCCTTGAGGTGTTTGAAGAAAATGTACAAGAACCAGTTACAGGAGTTAGCTCAAAGAAGCTGCTTTGGTCTTCCTTCTTATACTTGTATTAGAGAAGGTCCAGACCACGCACCGCGATTTAAGGCTACTGTTAATTTTAATGGTGAGATCTTTGAGAGTCCTCAGTATTGTTCTACTCTTCGTCAAGCTGAACACTCTGCTGCTGAAGTTGCTCTCAATGCACTCTCTAATCGTGGTCCTTCTCACTCTCTTGCCGCCAGGATCTTGGTTTGTTTCCTTTTCTTCTCTCTCTCGTTCTCTTCTTTGTGGGTTTTTTCACTTTTTGCATTTTACTTGAGATTTTTGAGCTGTAGATGTTAAAAATTTCATGTACTTTTAGTGATTTTTTTCAGGTGGGTTTAGTGTGTGGTTGGAGCTTAGATCTCTTACTAGCTTTGTTAGGGATTTGGGTTTCTGGGTTATTTGATTTGAGAGATTGATCTTCACATTAATTGTTGTTTTGATTAGTTTAATGATCTACGGATCTATAAGTTTGAATATTGTTCTTTGCTCAGTGATGTGTTTAATTGGTTTTGAGGTTTGTTGCATGACTGATGATACTTGTCTTGGTTGGCTCTGTTGTTTTTGGTTTTGGTATTGTGTAGGATGAGACCGGTGTGTATAAGAATCTGTTGCAAGAAATAGCTCAAAGAGTTGGAGCTCCTTTACCTCGATATACTACCTTCAGGTCTGGTCTTGGTCATCAACCTGTGTTTACTGGTACTGTTGAATTGGCTGGGATCACTTTCACTGGAGATCCAGCTAAGAATAAGAAACAAGCTGAGAAAAATGCTGCTATGGCTGCTTGGGCTTCTCTTAAACAATGTGAGTCTCAATACTCACCTTGTTACTTCAGTTTTTGATTATGTTTTACTTGTTGATCAAAATGTAACATTGCTTATATGGTGTGACTTGTTTGATCTTTTATGTTTCTTCTTGATAACAGTGGCAAAAGAAACTTCAAGTTCAATGCCTGAGCCTGAGAACATTGATGAGCTAGAACAGGTGATTGTAGCAAGAGCTTTGATAAACTATCGTATCAAGGAAAACATCGGCACAGGAAGCTCTTCATCGAATGGCCCGGTTCCATTTGCAAAGAAGTTCTTTGTACAGAATCCTAGACCAACAAGTCCACAACCTTCTCCTGCAACCACATCAAGAATCTTACCGTTTATTTGCCAAAAACCTTCTTCTAGAAGCAACAGATCAGTAGCATCAGCAACTTCAGGTGTTGACAGAGTTATAAACTCAGCCTTGGAAAGCCGCAGCAGATCCTTAACAGCAACTTCAGGTGTCAACAGAATTATGGCATCAACCTTGGAAAGTCACAACTACCATAGGCCACAACAGAGATTTGCCAATCCAGTAACATCAGCTCCTCCTTACGTTCCCATAAGGCATTTAAGCTCACCATGCCACAGGATGGCTCCACCTGTAACAATCAGAAACGCTGTACCAGTCTTTTCTGCACCTCCAAGACCTCCTCTACCTTGTACAAACACTCAGCTACCTTCTTCAGTGTATATCCCATCGCGAATGCGAACAGCACCACCAGTGAGGATCGCACCACCTGTAACAATCAGAACCGCAGTGCCTGTTTTTGCTTCTGCCCCACAGGTAAGAAAAGAAGAGCCTCTACCTGTTAGAAAAGTGAATATCCAAACCGGTTTAAAGCCCTTAGAAGAAAAAGAGAAGAGTACTACTACTCCTCTATTCTTACCTGATACTCTTGAAATTGGAGAAGAAGAAATTGCTAAACTAATTCTAGAGAGTGAGAAAATAGCTGCAAAGGAAACCGAGATAGCAGATTCGAATGAAGAAACCGAAACAAGAAAGCGACTGGAGAATCTAAGAATCTGGTCTTGAAGAATGTCTCTATATGAGGTTTAGTTTCTTGTTTTTTTGAGGTTTGTTTCTGAAAATTGTTACTATTAGTAATCGTTATTATTATACTCAGTGGATCTGAGTAGTTTGATAATGATACAAGTATTTTGTATTATATTTGGTATGTTTTAGGAGAATGATCATCTCTGGATTGTAGAATTTGTATCAGTTTCATTTCCTATTTAAAGTTTGTTTTCATTTCATATATATATGTTAACCTATAGTCTTAATATATGATCACTAGTCTCGGACCAGGGAGCAAAACAAGCTTGGTCTTGTCCCCAGAGAGACCAAATCGTGTTTATTGTTCAACAAAATGAATAAGATCGTCGTCTACTAGAATACAATTACCCAGTTTTCTGGGATTGGGTTTGAAGAAAAGTTGAACCCAAACGAGTCACACTATACATCCAATAAAACCCCTACAGTTTCTGAAGAAGTTGTTATAACACAACATGAAAACACATGCATCTTAGTGCATTAACATCTTCTATATCAACGGGATGCGAGAGACCAGAAGTTGAATAGAAAAGAGGGTAAAGCAGCAAACCAGCTTATGAAGGCTAATGCTGTTGATGTTTCAAACTGAACACAATGATTTTGTGCGCAGCTGTTCAGATCATTATCTATCAGAACAGTTATGCCTGCTGATGCACAAGCTGCTGCAAATGTCAGCGTCGATGTCACCTGAATTTTAATGTTAAAATAATATTGCTTTAGTTATCTTAAAACAATGTTTGATAGATTGAGAGACGAATGATTTATAAGAGTGTTGGTAATCGCTTACCCCATCACCAACTGCAAACAAGCTCACAAGTCGACGGTTCTGTAATGAACGTTTGACCAAAATGGCATAAACGTCAACCATGGCTAATGTAAGACTCCACAAACTCTGTAGACCAGTAGCTGCAACTAAGTAGCTGATTCACCAAAATACATTAAAACCATTTTCAGCAAACTCTTCATAAGTCACCAAGACTGTTAATACAAAGTCTCCAAAGCTTAATGTTACTACGAAGAATGTACTATAACATGCTTATGAACAGCCTTAAAGATATTTATAGACTCACAAACTTCATAAGTTATCATATTAGAGAAACAAAAACACTTAAACACACACAAAATCAGTCTATACTCTATAGAATTATAAGAAAATTTAATGGAAGAAGGAAGATAAAGGAAATGGTATTACCAAAAGGCGGTAACAGAAGGGAAATCACTAGTAGTAGCCATAACACAAAGAGCAGCAGCTGCAAACAAGAATTGAAAAAAACGAAGAACAAGTCCAAGTAAAGTTCCAGGCATGCCTTCCATATCATTCATTCTCACTCTAGGTTGATTAGGTTCTCCTTGTGTAGCTACTGGTTGTTCTTCTACAGGATGAACTGATGCATTACTCACATTCATTTTCTCTCTTCTCAACTCTATAAACCTAAATTATTATATAAATCAAACTTTGAATCCTAATTGAAACATTAGATAAGCTGAATAACAAAAATTAAAAACCTAATTGATTTATCTATATCGAATTCGTCTAAAAGCTAATATAAGGTTCCGAGAAGTTTGATTTGAACTTGATTTTGTTTCAGGAGAAGTAAAGAGAAAACGAGATCCAAAAACGAAACTGAGTATACGGATCGAGTGACATGGAGTTAAAGAGATTTGTATTACCTGAGAGAATTAAGCAGAGATGAAGAAATTGAACGAAGCAGTCATGGAGCTTGGTTAGAGGAAACTATGGAAACCCTAAGCTAAAGAAGAAGAAGGAGCGAGACATTTGAGCAAAAGAAGGAATATACCGAAACTTAACGAAATGCTTAAACCATTGGCTTACCAAATTTTAAAGGTTAACTAACCACCGTTATTTTTATTTTATTTTCTTTCTACATCAAAATTATTTCCTAATATAGTAATATATATATTACTTACCAAATATTTTAGAAAGGATATGTAGATTTTTACTATTAAAATATTGTTGAAATAATGGCTAATCATATAATATAATAGTATAATACAGTATATATATAGTGTAAAATAATTTTAAAAATAAATTGATATGTAAATATATATAGTCATATTTTAAATGACCAAAATTTAAAAATTTAAATATTTAAAATTTAAATAATATATATTTGAAAATTAGTGATTTAAACGGTTAAAATTCCCAAATTGTGGCAAATTTTAAGGATCCAAACAGATAAAAAAATTGCATAGAGAAAAAGGTAGAAGACAAAGAACAACTACAAAATTTTGAAATTAAAATCATGGTTCTAATACTATGTTAGTTTTTTTTCGTTAATCAGAATTATAAAGTCAAAGATATTACAATTATTCTTAGATTTTTAAAATTTACAATAATAAAATAATATCTACCAAATAATATATATAAAAACAAAATATTCGTTAACAACCATATTTTTAGTTAGATGGTTAAATGTATATTTATAAAGTTTTAGGAAAAAAAAAACAAGAACCAAAACTAATATTGATTCCGGAAAACTATACACAATCAAATCCAAGAGGAATAGTCATTATACTAATTGTACAAAGTTGCTATGTTTAGTGAAATTGTAAAGTTGTTGTGTCACATCAAATCATACTCATTTTCCAAAATACACTAGAATCTAAATATCTGTTATTCTAGTTAATCATCAAAGTATTTGTTGGTTCATTTGATTTGGATTCCAAGATTCTGTATTTGTTGACAAAATTAAAAAATAAAAATCACATATTTTTTTTGGTATTTAAAAAACTTTGATCCTTACTTTTTCGATATTTGTAAAATCTGCCTCGAGTTTTCAAAAAGCATCGGATCCATTCTCTCTCTAGATCTCCATCACATTACCATTGACTGATCGATTTGAGAGCTCTCACCCAAAGAATCGTGACTCCTCCATTGCTATACCTTTGATTTCTCTGCTTTGATTCTACTTTTTTGAGGATCTAGCCACTGTTTCTCCTCCTTCTTCCGCTAACGCCAAACCACGTCGCCATCATGTTTTGGAAGCTAGCATCTCTGTCTGCATCGTCTCCTGTGAGTTCAATACGTCACTTTCTTCTTTATTTATTGCTCTGCTCAATCGTCTTGATCTTAATTCATTCGTATATAAGAATTCGGAATTGTTCTTCATTTGGCAATAGATCAGTCATAGGTTTTACCAGAAATGTTCATGAGTTGATTGATGATGATGGTGTTGTTTCATATGTAGGTGGATTCAATACTAGACAAAGATAGTTACACGTTGGAAGAGCTTCTTGATGAGGAAGAAATTATACAAGAATGCAAAGCTTTTAATAGCCGACTCATTCATTTGTAGGAGGCTTCTTCATCTTCTATACCTGATGATATACTATAAATAAACATATAGTCATTTACATTTTTTGGAAATTTTTTATCTGATTTGGTATTTGGTGTTTGTAGTCTAAGGGATAAAGCTAAAGTGGAGCAACTATTGAAGTATGTTGTTGAAGAACCAAAGGATGATACTGATAGCAAACTTACTTTCAAGTAAAATTATATTGAATGGCCTTTCTCTGTTCATGCTGTGATATGTTCAATGTTTCTAGCAATGCTTTATTAAGTTTAGTGATGGTTTCTTCTGTCTCTTAGGTTTCCATTCATCGCTTGCGAGATTTTTACATGTGAAATTGATGCTATTCTTAAAACTTTGGTGGAGGACGACAAGGTATTTTTTTTATTTTTCATGTTATCTCAAGTTGTTTCATTCATTTTTATTTAGATTTGGTATGTTTTTATCATTGTACTTGATCTCATTTGTTGGGTCTAATTTCATCTTGCAGCTGATGGATTTGTTATTCTCCTTTTTGGAACCGAATCGACGTCATAGTGCGTTGCTGGCAGGCTATTTTGGCAAGGTCTCTCTTTTAATTAATAACAAGTATGTGTAAAGGTTAACTATTTTAGGGTCTGCCAGATGTGTTCTTTTACTTGTTTTTGTTTGATATAGGTTGTCATATGTCTTTTGATCAAAAAGACTGCAGCACTTTTGACTTATATAAAAGTAAGTAGTGCCAATTTATCTTAGAATGGCTGGTAACATTTAACATTTCCCTATTCTTTTTTGGTATTTTTTCTTGCAATTGCATTTGGAATTTCTTTTGCATTATTGTACACAATGTATTTCCTCATAGGTTGGTTTGTTCTGTGAATTTTAGCTGAACTGAAACTTAGATCAAGAAACAGTTACTAAATTAAGATTATCGAATTTCTCGGACATTTGAGTAATGTGCAGAAAGGCTTTCTTTCTGGCTACTTGCTGTAGTAAGTGATGAAATCAGTTTGATGTGACTAGAGCGTTCAAATTATCTAATGATTAATATTCCATTTGATGCAACTAACAATGTCAAAATCTGAATTGCTTTTGAGATATTTTTCACTGGCTACGTTTTTGAAAGTAGCTTTTTAATGATTTCAGGAGCATCCGAATGTGTTTAGCCAGTTGGTTGATTTAATTGGAATAACATCCATCATGGAGGTAAATGGTTGCCTGAGACTGCTCAGCTTGGTTTTACTTCAGTTCTGATCTTTTTAAATAAACATATTGTGACGCTATGTAGGTTTTGGTTCGCTTGGTTGGGGCTGACGATCATGTCTATCCAAACTTCATGGATGTGATGCAATACTTGGCTGATAGCGATTTGCTAGAAATGATTGTGGACAAACTAAATCCATCAGTAAGTAATAACATTTTATGTTATTTCGGTATAAAAAAAGAGACGTGAGGCTTATTTTCGCTAAATCTAGGTGATCTAAAAGTTAGTATATTGAGAGGTTACCAACTTACCAAATGAGAAAAGACGTACTGGGTTTTATCATTCATAGTGTTTTCGTTATCATTTACAAT
Organism: Leavenworthia alabamica; assembly: GCA_000411055.1. Lineage (NCBI taxonomy): Eukaryota > Viridiplantae > Streptophyta > Magnoliopsida > Brassicales > Brassicaceae > Leavenworthia > Leavenworthia alabamica. Next base: position 100,989 of record KE159331.1, read on the forward strand.
CTTTTAAATGTTCCCATTTTATGATAACCTTCTATAATTTGAATCAGAGCCTTCCTGAGGTTCAGGCAAACGCAGCAGAAACCTTATGTACAATTACTCGAAATGCACCTTCAGCTTTAGCTACAAAACTCTCTAGCCCTGGGTTGGTTATCTTTGCTTTTATTTTTGACATTACCGGTTTTTGCAGAAAGATAAAATAGTGTGATGTGATAAAACTTCTATCTTCTTTCTGCAGCTTTATATCTAGGATTTTTGGTCATGCTATTGAAGATTCCCATTCGAAATCTGGCCTAGTTCACTCACTGACTGTATGTATCTCTCTGTTAGACTCGAGGAGATCTGCTCCTTCATCGCCTTTCTTCAATTCTTTTAGAGGCCAACATATGTTTGAGTCTCTTGTCCCAGTGACCCAGGAGACTATTGGTGCCATGCTACCTAAACTCGGTAAGTTGGTTTCCCGTGCTATAGAATCTTCCCATGAAACAACAAGCTCTGTTGTTTTCTTTTTTAATTGGGGTTGAATTAATGAAGTAATCACATTGCAATTCTCAGCTTTTTGTGATTATTTTTTCAGTTTCTGCTGACTAATGACTGTTGTTTTCTATTTGGTCTGTTCCATTTTGGTTTATGTGGATAATGCGAATGTGAGAGTTCATTAGTGCCATGGTTTTTGGAATTATTTCCTAAACTTCCTTGTATATGTAGGATTTATTTCTTGCATTTTTTCCAAACCAAGGTTTGGCTCCTCATTGTCCTTATATGAACAAGCTTTTATTTCTTCTGCTGCAGGTGACATGCTTATCCTTCTCAGTGTAGCGTCTGACAGCAAAGTCTTACCTACAACATATGGAGAGCTTAGGCCACCTCTTGGAAAGCATCGTCTCAAGGTCAGATCTTAGATCTAAGCACTTATGAGAAAGAATTGTAGGCTTTTGGATATGTGTATTTTATGTATAGATTTTTACGCTGAATATATTTGCTTGTCTTTTTTCAGATTGTAGAGTTCATTGCAGTTCTGTTGAAATCTGGAAATGAAGCTGCTGGAAAAGAATTAGCGAACTCTGGAACAATTAAAAGGATCCTTGAACTATTTTTCGAGTAAGCTTTTACTAGACTTGAAACTCTTGACCTGGATGTTGCATTTTCCTTGAGCTGGTAAATAATTAAAGTCTTTCAAATTATGAAGGTACCCATACAATAACGCTTTGCATCATCAAGTGGAGAGTATAATACTTTCTTGTTTGGAAAATAAGAGTGAAACAATGGTTAAACATATCCTTCAAGAATGCAATCTGATTAGAAAAATTCTTTCATCAGACAAAGACTCGGTTCTTTCTGGTGACAACCTGGTATATAATATCTGTGCTTTATCTTACAAAATATTAAATTGATTATTCATATATGGTTTGGTACCATTAAAAACTCAAATTAAGAGCCCTGATCTCCCAGTTCGGATGATCAGTAGTTAAAAAAAAAATTTGTTTGCTACTTTTTTTTCTCTGTGATGATGTAGCCCACCGTTGTTGCAACCGGGAAAAAACCACCACGAGTTGGATATGTTGGACACATCACAAGACTATGTAATAAACTCATCCAGTTGAGTGAAAGCAATGGCCTTATAAAGGCATCTCTTCAGGTTGGTAATACAATCTTACAATCTTCTACAGCATAATTTGTTCTTGCATGCATCAAGAGTGCTCTTCTTTCTACTTTCGGCATCTTGCTGACAAGACTTTGCTCTCTTAATCATTAGGAAAACAGTGAATGGAATGAGTGGCAAAATAGTGTTTGGAAGGAGCGCAACACTGTTGAGAATGTCTACAGATGGGCATGCGGGTAATTTCGTTAACTTTTCTCTCTTTGCACTGTATAATTGTCCCTAATTTAGTAATTATCAAATTATGAGTCATTGCGTATTCTTATATGCTAGTAGGAGAGTTACTTTAAACACCATAACGATTGGTTCATAGTGTCATAGTGATAGTTGATAGATGAATCTGGAGTTTTCTTAGTCAGTTATCTATATAATTTGTCGATTCGCTTGAATGGAAGTAGATAAATGATCTTTAAGCAATGTCACATACAGGCGTCCAACTACACTACAAGATAGAGCAAGAGATAGTGACGAGGAAGACAGGGATTACGATGTTGCTGCTTTGGCTAACAATTTGAACCAAGCATTTAATTACAGAATGTATGGAAACAGCGTTAATGAAGAGGTCTTTCATTTCTTATAGTTGTTCCTGAATTTATGAAACTGTTTATTCAACACCAGTTTAATCCTCTCTTTTCTTTCTTCTCTGGTTTCAGGACCAGAATGCTCTTGATGCCCTTGAAAGAGACGATAATGTAAGTCCTGCTCACTTCTTCTCTCTTCCTTGTAAGTCATGAAAGCACCTTTATAGTGGATTCGATTTTGTATTACATGCAGGATGCTTACTTTGATGATGAATCTGCTGATGTAGTAATTTCATCTTTGAGACTTGGAGATGACCAAGGAAGGTGTGTTTTATTGAGTGCTCTCATATCGATATCACTTCTTCTGAACTCAATCATTTGTTGTTAAAAGAAGACTTGTACTTGCTTGTAGTTTGCTTACAAATTCGGACTGGTTCACATTCCAAGACGACAGATTCAGCAATACGACCTCCGAGACCACAATGGAAGACATGAACATGAATGAAAACTCAAACGCCAACAATAGCAGCAGCAGTGACGATGAAGTTGTGGTTGAAGAAGAAGAAGAAGAAGACGATGATCTAACCGAGAAACCAAAGAACATCTTATCAACATCTGAAATGCAAGTAACAAGCACTAGTCTAAACCCAATCATCGATCTACCAATGGTTGATGTTAAAACTGAGCATGTTATTCCAAATGGTTCATCTGAAACATCATCTGGAAGCAGAAGCTCAGAAGAGAAAACACCTACAGGAACAGCTGGTGTGAGAGCACTATTTGAAGAAGATGTGGAGTTTGTAGGAGTTGAACCAAAAGGAACAGAGAAAGCAATGGAGCAAGCTTTAAAAGAAGGTATCGTTGGTGAAGCTGGACCTCTGAAACGTAATATCATTCAGAAAGTACCGGAAAACGAAAACCATGAAGAGAATTCAGGTGTGACTGAATTCAACGATTCAAATTTTTGGAGGGTTGATCAAGAAGTTACTGTTTTGGAGTAAAATTTATACTCTGTTTCTTTTTGTTTTTTTTACTGTTTTGGAGTAAAATTTAAACTTTACCTTACACTCCTATTATTACAAGTTTTTGAAGAGAACATACACACGACACGAGATTTTGCAAAATTTTGAGAAGATCAAAGTTGTAAAATATCGTTGACCAATCCAACTAGCTCTACCCGCAAAACCGGTAAAAGCAGATCAAGAGCATCTCGACCGAACGATTCACACGGATGAGGGTAGAATCTACCACACACGTGGCATAATTTATGAGACATTCATGTTTACACGTAACTGCCTTGTCAACCTAACAAGACCACTTTTAACCCCGCAAAAAAAACACAAGTGTGGGTCCTACCGCACGAACACGACGTTTGTGTAACGTTATCGAATATCTTTGTCTCTTTCGCCTTATGTTTTTTCAATTATTCAATTCTATATATTATAAACCAACAAATTCCCTTAATTATACTTTATAAAGCCTTAATATTTTCTTTAGTTTCATATATATATATATATATTCCGAAAATTAATTAATCCACTTGATCATTTAATCATTCGAAAAAAACACTAAAACATGCATTTTTAATTTTCAAAATATTTGTTTTGAAGAAATTAAGTAATGGACATTCATCTATGTTAATTAGTTTTATATAGTTGGTGAATTTGATGTTTAGTGACAAAGACTCAAAATGTTTTTTATTTTGTTCATATATATAATAGTGGGTCTTGGATCTTGTGCGAGTGCTTTCTTAGTGTCTACACTTTAGGTTAATTAAATAAAATAATTAAACATTGTCATTAACAGCTTTTGCTAGGTTCGTTACAAAATTTGACTCATTAAATTGTTTAAGTTTTCAATGTCTAATTTAATTATTTAGGACCCTCTCTGATCTATCGGGACCTTAAATAATTAATGAATCATTAATCATGATTTTAATGTGTGTTAAATATGTAATTAGTTTTAAATAAACTTCTCGTATTTGTTTATTGTGAAAAAAATATAATCAGATCTGTTCTTAAAATATTACGTTTTTAAACAATCTAAAGATTTAATGTTTCAAAAATCGAATTTAATTTCACACTTGCAGTTTACTTGTTTTCTCTCATTTTCTATTAAATAATTACTTTTTCAAAAATAAATAAAACATTTGGATAATCCCAAGGAACAGAAGTAAAAACAAAACAGATCCCAGGGCAATCGGATTGGTAATGAAAAATAAGAGAGCAAAATAAGGGAACTTGTTTTGTTTGCTTCTACAGGCTATATCAGATTAATATACATACAAAATTCAAAATCTACAGATATTAAGAGAATTATTCAAAGGATACTAACATGAATTAAGTCATATATATATATATATATATTAAACAATTATTTTTTAAATATTGAGTATAGGAATATCTACTAAATTGGGATTACGTTTCATAATATCAGTATTTTAATGAAAATATATTAAAAATTATCAATTAGACTAATAGATATATTAAGTGATGAAAGATCATACTCGTACAGTTAATGAGTTGAATACAGATTTATATATGAACTAGAATTATCATATTTTAAATGTTGAACTATTGTTGAAAAACCAAAATTATTATTTAAATAATATTATAATAATGTATAAAAAATTATGTCCGTAAACAATGAAATCATAATATATGGTAAAAGAATTCTATAATTTTATTATAAACTTATACAAAATAAAAATAAGAAAATGAAATAATATTAGCAAATAATTAGTTGAATAAATTTGGAAGAGACAGAAAGAGAGTAAATAGTTGAATTAACAAATTAAATTTAAATCTAAATGAGTTGTATAATATGACTAATAATTTAAACCTAATTGCATGTATTATAATATATATATAAATAGTATAAGATTTTTTTAACATTGTTCAAATAACAACTTAACGATTAAATCATTGAAGGCTTTGTTAAGTTTGATTATTTTAACTAGTTTTCCAAAAATAAATTAATTAAATTTTACCGGAAAAGTGACATATCCACCCACTGTATCAACTGTTAACCAAATATTAATTATTACGTATTAAAAATTAAACTATAATGCATGGAATGTTTTTGATAATTGTTGGTAAAATATCATCATATATTTGAACTTGAGTTCTTAAATGTTTGGCATTAGAAAAATTAGAACCCTAATTGGTAGGTCACACTATCTTTGGCTTTATCAAACGGTGAGAATATGTTTTTTTTTTCTATTAGGTTGTTCATGTTTGTATTTGTTGCATGATCTCCTCTTTTATAAACTTACATCAAATCATACTTAATCAGACCTACATGTTATATATCTGACTTTGGAATCTTCTGTCCGTAAATAATATTATGTTATTAAGATTTTATTAATTGATTGTAAGTGATCTAGTTAATATTGACATTAAGGTAGAAGTAGAACTAAGTTCTCACTAATTTCTCGTAAACTTTTATTTTTAAAACCACCAATAACAATTGATTAGGCCACTAATTTTTCATAATATTTGATTTTGTATTTTTTATAAAAAACTAAAAAAATTTAAAAATGTTTATTTTATTTATATATTTATTCAAATTTTTAATTAATTAATATTTTTTTAATTATCTATTTAATATTTATTAATTTTATTTTAATTTATAATTTTATTAAAGAATAATAAAAATTAAATATTATAAAACACTCAAAAATTAAAAAATCAATTATTATGAAATGTAGAGAATCCATATTTATTTTTGTAAGCTGACTATGGTTTTCTTACG